>QNTS01000427.1:527067-610947 GCA_003317085.1 Hucho hucho | reverse complement strand
ACAGTTGGTGCGATTATTCGCAAATGGAAGAAACACAAAAGAACTGTCAATCTCCCTCGGCCTGGGGCTCCATGCAAGATCTCACCTCGTGGAGTTGCAATGATCATGAGAACGGTGAGGAATCAGCCCAGAACTACACGGGAGGATCTTGTCAATGATCTCAAGGCAGCTGGGACCATAGTCACCAAGAAAACAATTGGTAACACACTACGCCGTGAAGGACTGAAATCCTGCAGCGCCCGCAAGGTCCCCCTGCTCAAGAAAGCACATATACATGCCCGTCTGAAGTTTGCCAATGAACATCTGAATGATTCAGAGGACAACTGGGTGAAAGTGTTGTGGTCAGATGAGACCAAAATGGAGCTCTTTGGCATCAACTCAACTCGCCGTGTTTGGAGGAGGAGGAATGCTGCCTATGACCCCAAGAACACCATCCCCACCGTCAAACATGGAGGTGGAAACATTATGCTTTGGGGGTGTTTTCCTGCTAAGGGGACAGGACAACTTCACCGCATCAAAGGTACGATGGACGGGGCCATGTACCGTCAAATCTTGGGTGAGAACCTCCTTCCCTCAGCCAGGGCATTGAAAATGGGTCGTGGATGGGTATTCCAGCATGACAATGACCCAAAACACACGGCCAAGGCAACAAAGGAGTGGCTCAAGAAGAAGCACATTAAGGTCCGTTTTTCTGGATTTGTTTTGTTGTTATTCTGTCTCTCACTGTTCAAATAAACCTACCATTAAAATTATAGACTGATCATTTCTATGTCAGTGGGCAAACGTACAAAATCAGCAGGGGATCAAATACTTTTTTCCCTCACTGTACGTTACAGCCTTATTCTGAAATGGATAAAATAAAATAAAAATCCTCATCAATCTACAGACATTAAACCATAGTGACAAAGTGAAAACAGGTTTTTAGAAATTTTAGCAAATGTATTAAAAATAAAAAACAAATACCTTATTTACATAGGTATTCAAACCCTTTGCTATGAGACTCGAAATCATGCATCAGCTGCATCCTGTTTCCATTGATCATCGTTCAGGACCTCAGACTGGTGCGAAGGTTCACCTTCCAACAGGACAACGACCCTAAGAACATAGGCATGACAACGCAGGAATGGCTTCGGGACAAGTCTCTAAATGTCCTTGAGTGGCCCAGCCAGAGCATCTCAGGAGAGTCCTGAAAATAGCTGTGCAGCAACGCTCCCCATCCAACCTGACAGAGCTTGAGAAGATCTGCAGAGAAGAATGAGAGAAACTCTCCAAATAAAGGTGTGCCAAGCTTGTAGCGTCATACCCAAGAAGGCTTGAGGCTGTAATCACTACCAAAGGTGCTTCAACAAAGTACTGAGTAAAGGGTCTGAATACTAATGTAAATGTGATATTTCTTCTTTTTTATTTTTAATACAATTGCAAACATTTCTAAAAACCTGTTTTTGCTTTATCATTATGGGGTATTGTGTGTAGATTGAAAAACAATTAATTAATGTTAGAATAAGGCTGTAACGTAACAAAATGTGGAAAAAGTAAAGGGGTTTGAATACTTTCTGAATGTACTGTATCTACCTCCATTACTCCAGTATGCATGCACATTGCAAATATGGTATTGGAACTGACCCTGTATGTAGTATGCTTACTTATTGTTTTCTTCATATTTCTTCTTATTTCTTGTGTGTTTTTTTTCTATTGATGATTGATTATTGCTTTGTTGGCTTTTGAGTTTGCAAGAAAGGCATTTCACTGTTCTTGTGAATGTTACATTAAAACTTGAACTGAACTTCCGGAGGACGTCCTCCAAACCATCAGAGCTCTTGCAGCATGAACTGACATGTCCCCCCAATCAAAGGATCAGAGAATGAATCTAGTACTGAAAGCATAAGCTACAACTAGCTAGCACTGCAATGCATAACATGTGGTGAGTAGTTGAACCAAAGAGAGAGAAAGACAATAGTTGAACAGTACTTAGCTAGCACTTACTTAGCTAGCATCTAATGAAGCTAGCTAGTTTAGCCTACTCAAACACTTACCTTCACCACTTGGGGTCGGCCCGTCAGGAAGTCCAGGACCCAGTTGCACAGGGCGGAGTTAAGATCCAGGGCCCCGAGCTTAGTGATGAGCTTGGAGGGCACTAAAGTGTTGAATGCTGAGCTGTAGTCAATTAACAGCATGCTTACGTAAGTATTCCTCTTGTCCAGATGGGATAGGGCATTGTGCAGTGCAATGGCAATTGTATCATCCCTGGATCTGTTGAGGCGGTATGCAGATTGTAGTGGGACTAGGGTGTCTTTGCCTCTCAAAGCACTTCATGATGACAGAAGTGAGTGCTCTGGGGCGATAGTCATTTAGTTCAGTTACCTTCACTTTCTTGGGTGCAGGAACAATGGTGGACATCTTGAAGCAAGTGGGAACAACAGACTGGGATAGAGAGAGATACATGCTCTGAGTACGCGGCTTGGGATGCCGTCTGGGCAAGCAGCCTTGCTTGTTTAACACGCTTAAATGAATGCACACACACTGTCACACACACACACTCAAACACACGCACACATACACACACACCCTACAGATACTTTCTTGTGCAAGCAGCATCTGTATGTTTGAGGACAAAAGTATGCATTCAAGTCATCTATAGGGCTTGGAAGAAGCAATATCATTGATGCTCCCTGTCAATCCCTGTCTTTGCTTTGTCAGTACGCCTTTTCTCTACGCTCTTTTCAAATGGTGTAAGATATAGAAAGCGATTGAAGAGTAAGATAAAATACAACTGATGTTGGCAGGCAGTACTTTGCTGCTTATGCTGGTGTCCGTATTGTCCAACACAAACTCTGATATTATTTTCAATACCTGGACCTGAATGTCTCGCTTCCTTTGAAATATTCACCGAAGCTATTCACTGTCAAATCTCTCAGAGCTTGTGAAGGTAATCACATGTGCTCTGATACAGCAGGTACCTCCGCTTTCTCCCTACGACACATCTGATCTGTGTGCACTGCATTTCAAGCACAGCCTGTAAGCTAGAGTTGCTTTGTTGTGTGGAACAAAGATTTGTCCATAACGTCCATAGATCTTACATAAGTATTTATACACATCACCTGATATAAGACCATTATGAATGCTATTTACATTTTAATAATATATTCAATAGTACAATGCAGCAAGCTTTTTTGACACTCTTTGTCATGGAAATGCTCAGTCACTGCAGTAGCTTTAGTAGTCTGTATGCGGTGGCTGGTGAGCTAAGACCATTTTGTATCATGTAGATATTGGGAGGATTTAAAACAATTTAAACCCATTCAGTATTGCTGAGAGAAATTGAGCTGGGTAACAAATGTATGACTTTTTAATCCATGTCCTCGCAGAAAAATGTAATATTTTAGCCTGAAAATCACAGCTAGTGCTGATGACATTAACGGATAATGAGTTTTCTATGAAGCGTTCATTATAATAAGGGGTAAGACTGTACCCCTTTACCTAATACTAGAGACAAGCGATGCTTTCTATTGAGGGTAAAACTAATAATCTAATCTGAAATCAGAAAGCAAAGGCTAGTCTATTGATTCAGAAACAAAATTATCCTTGGGAACAGCATAGCCAAACACAACTCTCAGCCCTTCCTAAATCTGTAGAAACCCAAAGCATATTTATACTGAAGACCTCATTATCTGTAGGAGTTTAACTTTTACTTCCAGAGATGGAGAGTCCACTAGGTCCAACTATGATTGCTAGTGCATTGGAAGTAACTTGACAAAGAGGCAAAGCAGCTAAAATAACTTGAAGAGGCAGCTCAGCAGCAGGGACGGCCATTTTTAAATGCTGATTTCTCCACGCAGCGAGCACTACAAAGCCAGATCCCAGCCTGGGTAACAAAACAAGGCCCCCAGTCTTACACGATAATAATGATAAACTGTTTCCTTTGTTCTACATCAGCACTAACACACACTCCATTATTCATTTGTTTAATCACAACAAGGATCACTGTTTCATCCGTGCTTACGATAACCTAGCAAGGAGGCTGTGGTAATTGTTATTTTTTAATGGGGAAAAGGAGATGGGTGTTCTACTTCCCTGTGCAGCAGTGTCTCTTAAACACCTGGCCCCCGTCGAGCGCTGCAGAGCCTTTGATCTTGGCCCGGGAGACCCCATCTCTCAGCTGCATTATAGATTAGCATCACCATGAACGGGAGCCAATTTATTGTCAAATGAAAGAGGGAGAGAGAGAGAGAGAGAGAGAGAGAGAGAGAGAGAGAGAGAGAGAGAGAGAGAGAGAGAGAGAGAGAGATTGAACAAATACTCCCTGGAATTTCCATCCTCACCATTTCATCATTTTGTGATATCCAGTCAAAGACAAGGTGATTCCCTCTTCCTCCTTATGTGTCATTCTTTCCATTACTGAGAGGGAAATGTACAATTCACCATGGGTTTCCCATAGCAACCCAACTCATCCAGGGGCATACTGTAGATATTTCAAAGTGTAGAGGATATTAATCGTCTCATTAAACATGGGTCAGCTCGTTGAGAGAAAAAGCCTCCCACGTGAATCTGTTAATCATTTGTGGCCCAGACGCAGAACGGCGTCAATACCGACTGCGGCCCCGTAAAAAAAATTAAAATATCAGGAACACAGTCGGGGTTTCAACTTACTGTTTTTAGAGAGTTGTAATAGCAGGATCACAAGGTTAAATGTTTTTATGTTGTAGTGCATGGGCAGTTTTCCTGTTATGTCATTCACTGACAGACCAAGGAGAGCTATTTGTAATGTCTCAGAAATGTCCAGTTGATCAATTAATACCTTGATCAATTACTATGTTTAATGAGACGATTAATATCCTCATACTAGCTAGATAGGTAAGTTAGGCTAACCAGCTATTTGAATCTTATAGCTATCATGGTCACATTACGTGCCCAGGGGCCTCGACCACCTAAGGTCCCCCATTGATTTTGTTGAGTCACACAGGTATCATATGAACACACATTAGACATGGCAAAATTAGTAGAATTCCATAAAATGTGCTTTAAAACTGCTAAATGTTCTCTCCGCCCCATGGCAAAATGTGAAGAATTGCAGGAAATTAGCTTCAACCTTTTACTGCAGTGGGCTAAATCAGGGTCACACAGAGTGTTTATTGGTTGTCATAAACAAATCTACTTCGAAGCAAAAGTATACACCTCACAGACATGGTTTGGGCTTAAAAAAAGAGGACATCTGTATCATGTCCGATATAGAGTTGAAATGTATTACATTTTGAGTTTGCATCCCAATATTACACTTTATATACTTCACAGAAGACTGAAATATAACAAAACCGTTTCACATATAAACACCGGATTTTCTGCTGACTTTTTAATATTTTTTTTTAAACATGAAATTACGAAAAATATTAATAACATTTCATCCATGAGCCCACAAGAGGGTGAATTGGTCATTTGACTTCAGGAAAAGACTACAACCTCTTAGATGTAAAGTCCCCGGTTTAGGGGACCTGCGTGGTTCTGGTACCGGTTCCGACCGTCATTTTCACTTACAAATCAAACTGTGGACACCGTAGATTGAAATGGCTTGCATTGAGTGATACCTCTGGTACACACGGATACAGTGGTATATTATTGAGCCCGTGTGATGTAGGATGTGAAATCAGAAACCACTTGAAGCTGGGATGACCCTGCTACCATTTAATTCGCTCTTCCGACTGTCCATCAACTCCTGGCTGAACCCTACATCACATCCACTGACGACAAACAGCTGCCTCTAATTGGGAACCATTTCCCCAACATAGAAATACAAAACCTAGAACACAAAACCCTCCTAAACAAAAGACAAACTAAACACCAGCCTGCTAACCCAGGCCTGGACGTGACAAATGTTTCATGTTTTCATATTTGCATAATATTTCTACTGTGTACTTTAGCTTGTGTCCTCAAAAGTGACTACGCCTCAGCAATGTATAACTATTTCTACCAGAAAGGTAAGATTTGGAGTGTGCAGCATTACTAGTTATTGACTATGGCCCTCTTATGATAAATAATGAATTTGGGGGAGTACGTAGATTAAATCTTTTAAAATTACATTTAGTTCAGTTTAACTGGTTAGAAAGGCAACATTTCCTCTCCGCCAACAAGTTGTGCTGCCATGTTGTGTTGCTACCATGCTGTGTTGTTGTCTTAGTCCTCTCTTTATGTAGTGTTGTGGTGTCTCTCTTGTCATGATGTGTGTTTTGTCTATATATTTTATTTTATTTTTAATCCCAGCCCCCATCCCCGCAAGGAGGCCTTTTGCCTTTTGGTAGGCCGTCATTGTAAATAAGAATTTGTTCTTAACTGACTTGTCTAGTTTTAAAGGTTGATTCAAAATAAAATCTAAATGAGATTGAGGTGAACAGTTTGAACCATTTGGGGTTGCATGGGTTGCAAACCGATAAATTACAATATCCATCTGGACCTTTGCCACCTAGGAAATTTGTGTGACCGGACCTTCTCAAATAATAGTTGCGTACCCATGCTATAGAAGAAAGCCTAGTATACATTGCATGGCCCTGGTGCCTTCTCCTGTGATAGCGTGTCAACTTGTGGAGGACATAAGGGTGTAAGTATAGGGTAGGGGAGGTTGATGTGGAAAGTGTGTGTACCTTACTGCTAGTTCAACAGGGTGGCCATGCTTTTTTCACATAAATGAGGGCTCTCCCATGAGGGTTGTGGCCCTGAAGTGTGAAGCCAGTAAATGGCCAGGCCATACCGCTCTGCCTTGGCACTGAGTGAACCAGACCTCCATTATCACCACTTCCTGTCTCTGTCCTCAGCAGAGCACTCTATGGCACAGGAGGATATAAGGTTGGCCTTCAGTTAGGGCAGCATCAAACCATTTCAGAGTACTGTGTGTGTCTACCTCTTTTGTGGCCCTAACCTCCAGGGGACAAGATAAGAGTTGCATCAGGTTTAGCTCTTGAGTGGGATGGTCCATTAAAAAAGCTAGGCATTCCGCGCCAAAGTATCAAGAAGAAAGTATTGCGCTGCCTACATCCTAAAACCATGTTTATGTTTATGGGATGGTAAAGTGTTGCTCCATTGACCATATGACCTACATTGCAGAATCAGTGCTGTACAGCATCACAGCATATCGTTTCCTTCAAAGAGATTAGCTAAATTCACAGCGTATGAATAAAATCTAAGTCATCATACTGTACAGTAGGATTGACTTAGATTTGAGATGGGGAGAGAGATCTCCCCAAATGAGACATCACACAAGCCCCTGAGCAAGCCCTGTGGTGTACAGCAGGGGTTCCAATCAAACACACTCTATCCCGTGACATCACAAACACCCAGTTCCTCTCGTTGGATCTCACCCCCCCTCTCTCATGTCCCCTCTCCTCAACATTCCCCTGTCACGGAAAGAAACACTCAGAGTGTTTATATATCTGCGCCCTCTTCACTGTGACCTCAACCCCTTTAGTAAAAACCGAGGTTATCTGCCCAATTCATATCTTATAGGTCAACAATGTCCACAGCAGCAGTTCTCCACAGGGATGGGATGATATATTGTTGAGACAAGGAAATTAATCACAGAGAGAGATAAGAGAAACACCAGATGTCTATTCAACATTTCCATTTGTCTCAGTTATTTCACATGCTGAAACTCAGTATTTACAGAATGGGCCAACAGTGGTCGGGACTTAGCTCCAGTATAGTCGACAAATACATTTTTATATGTCAAAGACATCATGACATTTACACTTGACACTTTGTTTGATTGAAAACAAATCTTTAAGATGCTTTTACATAGAAGTTGATGTAAGGCTTTAGCTTTCAACAAACAAGCATCAGATCTCTCTCCCTGTGGTAGAATAGAACAGAGGAAATACATTTGTCTCAGATGGTCTGTGACTCCAGTCAGCTTTTTTATTCAATGTTAATCAACCTCGACAAATGCTGGCCCCCTTTGAAGAGGGAATTAACAACTAAGAACATTTGGGAGAGGGAAGGACACACATTTAAACGACAATAAAGCAAAGTCACTGTGTAGTTCGACTGTAGAACATATAGACTCTTCTCCCATTTTATTGCAGAGAGAGAGACCACAGAGTGAACAAAGGATTTCACGTGGCCGAACTCCTAAATCCCCAAAATGGGAAAATTAAACTATATGTCCATTTGGGAGAATGTGGGAAGGGTCCGGGACAAAAAAATGAGCAACAAACAAATGAGCAACAAAGAACCTTCAATGACAGAGTGTGCTGTACTTTAGCTACATATCTCAACTACATAACTTGGGTTATTGTGCTGTGTGTCTGTGTATCAGTACAAAAGGTTTTCTACTATCAAGGACCAATTGATCTATCTTCTAATCATTACCTTAGGTTGTCCTGTGTGGGACCATCATACCAATTTCCGATCAGATCCAATTAACATTGCATGCCCCCCTCCATAAAAATGCATTACAGAGGGATTACACAGCTATCTGTGCTGCTCTGATTAATGACCACAGTAATTAATGCTGAAGGGGTATGTCCGAGAGCCTCAGTGGATACCTGCGTACAGCAGTGATCCAGCTGCAGCCAAGAGAACACACACACATTCAAGCAACAAATAACTATTCACCGAAGCAAGCACATACACGTTTGAAAATGTTTGTGCATCACAACACATTTAAATGCTGTAGACTTCCTGCTGATTTGGACTGTGGACAAATAACACTGTCAGTTGGTTCAGTTGGAGGGTCATTACAGTTGACAAGATGTACTCAAATAAGAGAGATGAGATAAGAGATCAGTAAAATATACAACTGAGAAGTGGCTAAGGTTTGAGACCTACAGTACATCTCCCTACACATATACCAAAGTCACAGTGCGATAGAACAACCTGTAATACAAGGTACTGCACTGAAGTTTCTGAATAATTCATTCAATCATTTGAAAGTTATGCACCGCAGAGGCATCTTTAATACTAGCGCCAATTCACCAACCAAGCATATAAAACACTCTGCTCTCACAACATGCTATTACAGATGTAAACAAATAGACACAAATGACTTATTCAAAATCTGTGACAGACACACAAAAAAGTAAAAATGTTTGTGTCCAACACAATTTTCTAAGTAAATTTTTTGTGTACACCACACAACTTTCTTCTTCATAACGCATCAGTGTCCAGTACATTATTTTCTTCATAATGAATTGCAATTTGTTATGGCTAGGTTAGCTAGGTGTCTAACGTTAGCTAGCTAGGCTAGGGGTTAGGGTTTAAAGGGGGATAATCCACTTAAGAAATGAAATTTGATGTGATACTTCATGATAAGGTTCTGGTCAATGGCGATAGGGGATAATGAACTCGTAAAACAATTACCAGAACTCTCGATCACCAAATAAGCCAATAGATGGTATGGACATACATGTCTGAACATATCCATCAGTTTATATTGTCACGACGAAGTATATGTTTTGTTCAAATGCCCTCAAAGTGAGTGCAGAGTGCACCAGCAGATTAATATCCTTTCTTCCTTCAACTACCACTGCACAAAGCATTTTTCTTCTCCCTGCTTGCAGGCTCACAGGACCCTTGTGTGTTGCCATAGCAACCTGACTCACACAGCTTTGAGTCGACTCTGACTCCAACTCCTGTGGTTGCAGTTGAAGGAGTTGACTCTTGCTCGACTCCCAAAACACGCTGAAACACGTACACACCACCTCATTATTGCAGAGTCCTACCAGCAAGACTAATATTGTTTTCTAGAGAGGATTGGCATGAGCATGACACTTCACATTTGCTCATCAACTTGGCCTATAAAAGGTTATTTTGTTTGAATATAGAAGGTCTTGTGTAGGAACTAGACTATTTCAGTGATATTTCTGCTGTGCGCCGCCTTGACAGATCGCATGGGATGATGCGGCTTACTCTATGCTGAAAAGCCTTGGTTATGTAATTATTATCCAAAGCATGTGCATTATTTCCAAATTGGCCTCTGTAATTCTTTATTTTTTCCATTTAATTGACTCTTATATGTGATCTTAAGTATGCTCTGTCTAATTATCCTCTCTCTCTCTCTTTCTTTCGCTCTCTCTCTCTCTCTTGCTCTCTGTCTCTCTGTCTCCACGTCTCCCCTCCCTGAGGACCTGAGCCCTAGGATCATGCCTCAGGACTACCTGGCTTGACGACTATTGGCTGTCCCCATCCCTGTCCACCTGGTCGTGCTGCAGGGTTGGTCCTGGTCGGTCTCTGTATGGGAGACCAGATGCTGCTGGTATTGGAGGGCCAAAGACGATGCACTCTTTCCTCATACCCCAGGGCAGTTATTGGGGACATTGCACAGTGTAGGATGCTGTCTTTCAGATGGGATGTTAAACAGGTGTATTGACTCTCTGTGGTCACTAAAGATCCCATGGCACTCATCGTAAGAGTAGGGGTGTTAACCCCTGTGTCGTGGCTAAATTCCCAATATGGCCCTCTTACCATCATGGCCACCTAATCATCCCCAGCATCCTATTGGCTCATTTATCTCCCCTGTAACTATTCCTCAGGTTGTTGCTGTAAATGATGAAGTGCTTTCAGTCAATTTATCTGATAAAATAAGGGTTAAATAGAAATAATCTCTAATCTCCACCAGGCACAGCCATAAGAGGACTGGCCATCCCTCGGAGCCTCGTTCCTATCTAGGTTTCTTCCTAGGTGCCTGCCTTTTTGTATTGCGTGCTCTTTGTGGTTTTGGGCTGGGTATGCGGCTTACTCTATGCTGAAAAGCCTTGGTTATGTAAATATTGCTACTTTGTGACAACTGCTGATGTAAAAAAGGCTTTATAAAATACATTTGATTGAAAATGCTAAAGCTGTCCATCATGTGATTCGAACATGCAACATTTGGGTTGCTAGATCTTCATGCTATTCATATACACATCCTCCCTGAACAACCTCCCTCCTATCGTTTCTGTCTTAACTAACCTACTGCCTTTATCTATGATTGAAATGCATTGTATAAAAAATGGTGTGGTGGACGTAAAAAAAAATATATATATTTTTCGTTTCTGTCATGAATTCCGCATAAGTAATTAGTGTCTATTTCACGATTTATGATACGCTCTCACAACTGATTTCACAGATGACTATGAAGCCTGGAAATTGGAAGGAAACATCTTCAGAGTTATCAGCCACAGGTCGAATACTAATCTTAAAAAGCTAATCTTAAAAGAATAATGCAACCTTGAAGTCTCTTTATTCTTATGGTGTATGGTGCTATCCTTCTATAGTCCAAGATAAAATGCCGTTCATCATTGACCAATGACATTGTTATCCCATATTTGACATAAAAGAGCTGGCTTACGGACCTTATATCTGGCTGATAAGAGGGCAAACAGCTGTTTGATCCACAGGCCTGCTGTGTGGAGAGCCCTTTAACCTGCTCTGACGGAGACTCTGATCACACTTGAGGAAAATATCAAATCAAATCAAAGCAGGTTAAAGTTTATTTGTCACGTGCGCCGAATACAACAGGTGTACTAGACTTGGCACTCCGGTACCGCTTGCCATGCGGTAGTAGAGAGAACAGTCTATGACTGGGGTGGCTGGGGTCTTTGACAATTTTTAGGGCCTTAGCCCCAGTGATGTACTGGACCGTACGCACTACCCTCTGTAGTGCCTTGCAGTCTTAGGCCAAGCAATTGCCGTACCAGGCAGTGATGCAACCAGTCAGGATGCTCTCGATGTTGCAGCTGTAGAACCTTTTGAGGATCTGAGGACCATGCCAAATCTTTTTAGTTTCCTGAGGGGGAATAGGCTTTGTCGTGCCCTCTTCACGACTGTCTTGGTGTGTTTGGACCATTCTAGTTTGTTGGTGATGTGGACAACAAGGAACTTGAAGCTCTCAACCTGCTCTACTACAGCCCCGTCGATGAGAACGGGGGCGTGCTCGGTCCTCCTTTTCCTGTAGTCCACAATCATCTCCTTACCCTTGATTACGTTGAGGGAGAGGTTGTTATTCTGGCACCACCCAGCCAGGTCTCTGACCTCCTCCCTAAAGGCTGTCTCGTCGTTGTCGGTGATCAGGCCTACCACTGTTGTGTCGTCTGCAAACTTAATGATGGTGTTGGAGTCGTGCCTGGCCATGCAGTCATGGGTGAACAGGGAGTACAGGAGGGTACTTAGCACGCACCCCTGGGGGGCTTCAGTGTTGAGGATCAGCGTGGCAGATGTGTTGCTACCTACCCTCACCACCTGGGTGCGGCCTGTCAGGAAGTCCAGGATCCAGTTGCAGAGGGACGTGTTTAGTCCCAGGATCCTTAGCTTAGTGATGAGCTTTGAGGGTGTGAGCAATGAATAGCATTCTCATAAAGGTGTTCCTTTTGTCCAGGTGGGAAAGGGCAGTGTGGAGTGCAATAGAAATTGCATCATCTGTGGATCTGTTTGGGCGGAATGCAATTTGGAGTGGGTCTAGGGTTTCTGGGATAATGGTGTTGCTGTGAGCCATTACCAGCCTTTCAAAGCACTTCATGGCTACGGACGTGAGTGCTACGGGTCTGTAGTCATTTAGACAGGTTGCCTTCATGTTCTTGGGCACAGGGACTATGGTGGTCTGCTTGAAACATGTTGGTATTACAGACTCAATCAGGGACATGTTGAAAATGTCAGTGAAGACACCTGTCAGTTGGTCAGCACATGCCCGGAGCACACGTCCTGGTAATCCATCTGGCCCCGCAGCCTTGTGAATATTGACCTGTTTAAAGGTCTTACTCACATCGACTACGGAGAGCGTGATCACACAGTCGTCCGGAACAGCTGATGCTCTCATGCATGCCTCAGTGTTGCTTGCCTCGAAGCGAGCATCGAAGTGATTTAGCTCGTGTGGTAGGCTTGTGTCACTGGGCAGCTCGCGGCTGTGCTTCCCTTTGTAGTCTGTAATAGTTTGCAAGCCCTGCCACATAAGACGAGCGGCAGTGTAGTACGATTCAATCTTAGCCCTGTATTGACGCTTTGCCTGTTTGAAGGTTCGTCGCAGGGAATAGCTGGATTTCTTATAAGCTTCCGGGTTAGAGTCCCGCACCTTGAAGGCGGCAGCTCCACCCTTTAGGTCAGTGCGAATGTTGCCTGTAATCCATGGCTTCTGGTTGGGGTATTTACGTACAATCACTGTTTACGTACAACCTCAATGCACTTATTGATAAAGCCAGTGACTGTACTCCTCAATGCCATCGGAAGATTCCAGGAACATGTTCCATTCTGTGATAGCGAAATAGTCCTGTAGTTTGCATCTGCTTCATCTGACCACTTTTTTATAGACCGAGTCACTGGTGCTTCCTGCTTTAATTTTTGATTGTAAGCAGGAATCAGGAGGATAGAGTTGTGGTCGGATTTTCCAAACGGAGGCCGAGTGAGAGCTTTGTACGTGTCTCTGTGTGTGGAGTACAGGTGATCTAGAATGTTTTTCCCTCTGGTAGCACATTTAATATGTTGATAGAAAATTGTCATCATGGGGTATTGTCTTTGTCTGGTCCAGTTTGCACTGTTACAGAATAGTCATATATACAGTGCATTCAGAAAGTATTCAGACCCCTTGACTTTTTCCACATTTTGTTACAGCCCTATTCTAAAATGGATTGAATAAATAAAATCATAATCAATCTACACACAGATTCTTTGCTATGAGTCTCGAAATTGAACTCAGGTGCATCCTGTTTCCAATGATCATCCTTGAGATGTTTCTACAACTTGATTGTAGTCCACCTGTGGTAAATTAAACTCGTAAATTCAATTGAAATTTTAATAGATTCAATTGATTGGACATGATTTACATGCCACTCGTCTTTTGAGTTCGCTGCAGCAAGCGACTGGAGCGAGCTTCAACAAACACTCAAACTGGACAGTTTTATCTCAATATCTTCAATCAAAGACTCAATCATGGACACTCTTACTGACAGTTGTGTCTGCTTTGCGCGATGTATTTTTGTCTCTACCTTCTTGCCCTTTGTGCTGTTGTCTGTTCCCAATAATGTTTGTACCCTGTTTTGTGCTGCTTACCATGTTGTGCTGCTGCCTGGTTGTGTTGCTACCATGTTGTTGTCATGTTGTGTTGCTAACATGCTGTGTTGTCATGTGTTTCTGCCATGCAATGTTGTTTTCTTAGGTCTCTATTTATGTAGTGTTGTCTCTCTTGTCGTGATACATGTTTTGTCCTAATAAATTTGTATTTTTAATCCCAGCCCCTGTACCCATAGGAGGCCTTTTGCCTTTTGGTAGGCCGCCACTGTAAATAAGAATTTGTTCTTAACTGACTTGCCTAGTTAAATAAATGTTAAATAAAAAAATAAATACAAATTTGCAAAGGCACATACCTGTCGATATAAGGTCCACCACTTGACAGTGCATGTCATAGCAAAAACCAAGCCATGAGGTTGAAGGAATTGTCCGTAGAGCTCTGAGACAGGACTGTGTTAAGGCACAGGTCTAGCTTGTTGTGGAGCGGCAGCTGAGGGGTCGGTTTTGGAGAGTCTGGCGTGCCCAAAGTAAAATGCTTGCCACCCAGGCTCAGAAACTAAGATATGGACATAATTAGTACTATTGGATAGGAAACACTCTGAGGTTTCCAAAAGTGTTATCATTTTGTCTGTGAGTGTAAGAGAAGTCATTTGGCAGGCAAAAAACAGAGATTTTTCCATCCGGAAATGTCATTCCTTTTGGCTTATAGCTCACTTTGAGCCTCTGCCTATTAAAAACTATTTATACCAGGACACTGGATGTAGTACCTACTGATTCCACTAGATGTCAGCAGNAAGGATATAATAAATTACTTTTTCTAACCAAATACCCATGGATTGTCTTCGTTGGACACTTAGGAAGCCCTCTGCAGACGTTCTACAAAAGGTAAGGCACAGGTTTTCCCTGTGAAATGCATTTTCTATCGACCGCGCTGGCTAAAGATTTCATGGTTATGGAAAATATGTGAGGTGCTAGCCTCAAACAATCAAATGTAGTGCTTTCGCCGTAAAGCCTTTTTGAAATCCGACAACGCTATGATATTGCCAAGAAGCAGAGCTTGTATATTGGTGCATTTTTAATAATTCAATTTTGGAATTTTGTCTTGCATTTCACCTGGTAGTGTCGCTAGCGACCCACCGCTCCCTGACAAGCTAGGGAAGGGTACCAAAAAATATCTGCAGCATTGAAGGTCCACAAGAACACAGTGGCATCCATCATTCTTAAATGGATGAAGTTTGGAATATAGCAGTGACCAGACAGAAGCCACTCTTCAGTAAAAGGCATATGACAGCCCACTTGGAGTTTGCCAAAAAGGCACTTAACTTCTTAGGGAGCGGCTCCCTAGGTGACGGTTTTGGAGAGTCTTGCGTGCCCAAAGTAAAAT
The DNA here is from genome assembly GCA_003317085.1 of Hucho hucho. Classification (NCBI taxonomy): domain Eukaryota; kingdom Metazoa; phylum Chordata; class Actinopteri; order Salmoniformes; family Salmonidae; genus Hucho; species Hucho hucho. Next base: position 595,607 of record QNTS01000427.1, on the reverse strand, counting down.
GCCTCCCACTCAGGCCCAGAAAATAGGATATGCACATAATTAGTACTATTGGATAGGAAACACGCTGAGTTAGTTTCTAAAAGTGTTAACTACTTAGGGAGCAGTGGGACACTACCCGGTGAAATGTAAGGCGCCAAATTCAAAATCCAAAAGTTGAATTATTAAACATTCATCAATATACAAGTGTTGCATAGTCATCAAAAGCTCTGCTTCTTTTCAATATCACAGCGTTGTCAGATTTCAACAAGGCTTTACGGCGAAAGCACAACATTTGATTGTTTGAGGATAGCACCTACAATATTTATCCATAAGCATAAATTCATAACCCAACGCGGGTCTCACAAAACGTATAAAATCACTAATATAAAATTGCTTACCTTTTGATGAACTTCGGCTGAGGGCTTCCCAAGTGTCCAACGAAGACAATCCATGCTTCTTTTGTTAGAAAAAGTAATTTATTATATCCATAAATCTCCGTTCGGTTGGCGCGTTATGATCATAAAATCCACCGTTGAGTCGCCCATTGAACCGTGAAGAGAACGCGTTCAAATTATACCTAATCATATTTCTCCAAACAAATCAAACATCAGTTTTAATGTTTCCTTAGGTATCATTTTATGTATATTTACTATAATATTTCAACCGGATTGTAGCCTGAACGATAAGAAAGGAAAATAAAGTGGAGCGCGCACTCTGTTGCGCGCCCGCAAAATCTTGTTGACATCTGAGCTCCCTAGACCATATCCTGTTCCTATCCGTTCTGGTCAGGGCTACCGTTTCCTGGCTTTGTATAGAGACTGTTGACATCTAGTGGAAGCCATAGGTACTGAAATCTCGGAGCTGGTTGCCTTTGAAATCAATAGGAAGACTCTCAAACAGAGCAAAGGTCACAAAAAACTGTAATTCCAGATGGATTTTCCTCGGGTTTTCGCCTGCTATATCCGTTCTGTTATACTCACAGACATTATGTTAAAGGACTCTCAGACTATGAGAAACAATATTCTCTGGTCTGATTTAAGCAAGATTTAACTCTTTGGCCTGGATGCCAAGCGTTCTGTCTGGAGGACACCTGGCACCATGGTGAAGCATGGCGGTGGCAGCATCATGCTGTGGGGATGTTTTTCAGCGGCAGTGACTGGGAGACTAGTCAGGATCGAGGAAAGATGAATGGAGCAAAGTACAGAGAGATCCTAGATGAAAACTTGGTTCAGAGCACTCAGGACCTCAGTCTGGGGTGAAGGTTAAACTTCCAACAGGACAACGGCACATAGCACACAGCTAAGACAACACAGGAGTGGCTTCGGGACAAGTCTATGAACGTCCTTGAGTGGCTTAGCCAGAGCCTGGACTTGAACCCGATCGAACATCTTTGGAGAGAACTGAAAATAGCTGACCGACGACGCTCTTCATCCAACCTGACAGAGCTTGAGACGATCTGCAGAAAATAATGGGAGAAATTCCCCAAATACACGTGTGCCATGCTTCTAGCTTCATACCCAAGAAAACTTGAGGCTGTAATCTCTGCCAAAGGTGCTTCAACAAAGTACTGAGTAAAGGGTCAGAATACTTATGTAAATGTGATATTTCAATTTTTTTATTTATATACGTTTGCTTTGTCATTATGGGGTATTGTGTGTAGATTAATGAGGGAAAAAAACTATTTGATCCATTTAAAAAAATATGCTGACTAGACCCGGCACACGTGTGCGTATTCCATCGTGCGTCCATTCACACCAGACGTGCAGGTTGAAATATCTAAACGAACTCTGAACCAAATATATTAATTAGGGGACAGTTAGAAAAGCATTAAACATTCATGGCAATTTAGCTAGCTAGCTTGATGTTGCTAGCTATTTTGTCAAGGGATGTAAACATTGGGTTGTTATTTTACATGAAATGCACAAGGTCCTCTACTCCAACAATTAATTCACAGATAAAAGGGCAAACCTAGTTAGTTTCTAGTAATTTCACCTCCTTCAGTCTTCTTCTTCTTCTTTGGACTTTGCATGGCGGTTGGCAACCAACTTTAAGGTGCCACCACCAACTGGATGGGAGTGTGGACCTCAGTTCATCTTTCAATCACCCACGTGGGCATATGCTCCTAAAAACCAATGAGGACCTGGGAGAGGCGGGACTTGCAGCGCTTCAAGTGTCACAAATAGAACCAAGTTCTATTTTAGCCCCTGGCTACGCAGACGCTCATTGACACGCATGAGCAGTTTGGATGCAATGATTTAATAATATATACTGTATGTGTACATTTATTTTGTAACGATCATGCACGTAACAAAGAATGCCAAGAGTGTGCAAAGCTGTACCAAGGCAAAGGGTGGATGTTTAACCCTTTTTTGGTTACTCATGATTCCATATGTGTTATTTCGTATTGTTGATGTCTTCACTAATATTCTACAATGTAGAAAATAGTAAAAATAAAGAAAAAGCCTTGAATGAGTAGGTGTGTGTGTGTGTGTGTGTGTGTGTGTATGTATGTATGTATGTGTATGTATATATATATATATATATATATATATATACATAGAGTGCCATCAGAAAGCATTCATACCCTTGATTTATTCTACATTTTGTTCTGTTTCAACCTGAATTCAAAATGGATTAAAAAAAAATCTCACCCATCAACACATAGAACCTCATAACGAACAAAGTAAAACATGTTTTTAGACATTTTTACACATTTATTGAAAAGGAAATACAGAAATATCAAATTTACATAAGTACAATATTCACACCCCTGAGTCAATACATGTTAGAATCCCCTTTGGCAGCGAGTCTTTCTGGGTAAGTCTCTAAGAGATTTGCACACCTGAATTGTACAATATTTGCACATTATTCTTTTGAAAATTCTTCAAGCTCTGTCAAGTTGATTGTTGATCATTGCTAGACAGCCAATTTCAAGTCTTACCATAGATTTTCAAGCCGATTTAAGTCAAAATTGTAACTCATATACTCATATAAAATCATGTTAAACACTAATATTGCACACAGAGTGAGTCCATGCAATTTATTATGTGACTTATTTCACAAATTTAAGACATAATTCCACTTTGACATTATGGGGCCAATGACACAAAATTATCTTTTTTGTATCGTTAAAATTAATTATGCAAGAAATGACGGTGGAAACCCCTTTACACCTGACTAATTGACTTGAGCATGTTTTAGTATGTTTATAACTATCTACGGGGGCGGCAGGTAGCCTAGTGGTTAGAGCATTGGGCCAGTAACCAAAAGGTTGGTGGATCGAATCCCTGAGCTGACAAGGTAAAATATATGTTGTTCTGCCCCTGAACAAGGCAGTTAGCCCCTGAACAAGGCAGTTAGCCCCTGAACAAGGCAGTTCCTAGGCCGTCATTGTAAATAAGAATTTGTTCTTAACTGACTTGCCTAGTTAAATACAAATAATAAAATAATTAGAATAGCAGTAATGATTAATGTGTTATGGGTTAGCTGGAAGGATCTAGGAGCAAATGTATTTGAGGCTGGAGGCAAAGTACATAGGGGGCCTGTATCTGAGACAGAATATTTCCATAATGGTGTTAGTTGCAGATTCTGGCAGGACTGATATCAGTGCATTCTATGGAGTCCCAAAAACCAAGGTGTTAATGTTGCAGGATATTGGGAAAGCGGAATTGACTATGACTGGGGCAGAGATTAGTGAAGCTCATAAATTAGGGAAGTGGATAATAGTCTCTGGGGAATGATACCCCTCCTCTGTGTATAGTGATACAGGGTAGCTTGTAGTAGAGACTACTGTACTATGAAGTCAAGTAGAACGTCACACTTAACCAGATCATGGTAGCAGAGACAGTGTTGTCATTTCAGACACTATTGTCAACTTTCAGTGAGGGGTTCATCGAAGAAAGTACAACTCTTGGAAGAATAGCCACAGACTTCTGTAACCAGGATACCACCAAGTTTGTTGTAATAATAGCATTACATCTCCTGCAGAGTGAGATTAAGAAACATGGGACTCAGAGTTTTATATGGTTGGATACTCTTCGAATGTCACTAATCTCTTCCCCATTCCTAAACGCCAGCATTGGAAGTGAGTGATGGTAAAAGGAAAGTCTCAGAAGGTTGCTGCTTATCAACTGTTGGGACCCAAAGGTTACTCTGTAACAAGGGTGTTAAAACCTCTTATTAACAAAGGGGTGGGGTGTAGATCGGCCTTGGGATGAGAGATGTGTACCTAACCTGAGCACAGGGAAGTATTATCCACAGATACTGACTGTAGCAGAACATATCATTGGAGATGTTGGTGGCTAGAAAACAGGGTATGAGTTGGGAGACAGGTAGGGAGTATCTGAAAGATTCAGTCCTAGGTCTATCAGTGAACCACAATAGGCAATAGGAGATCAAAAGCAGGAGTCAAATTCAATGCAATAGCTATTCTCATGGCAGTCGCTGTAGGGACAGTAACTGAAGGAGCAGTAGCAGTGGTGAAGGATGCTACAGTAACATCATGGAACTGGACTATGGCGCAAATGAGGGGTATCTTGAATTTGCATCATGGGCAGTGTTAGTGGTTGCAGGGGTTATCTTGTTAGCATTGCTGGGATATCAACTTCTGAAGGCGTTGATGTTGAAACGTGTATACAGTGCTGATTTGCCTCAAGATTAGGTAAAGTTGATTAAGGCCATCGCACATGTATATCGGGTGGCAATGGAGGAAGAAAGAGGAGATGGGGGGCAAAGTGAGGATGATATGGCGTGGGAACACCTTTTGTAACCTGTAGCCTAACGGGGGAAGACTGGTTGAAAGCATGAGGAGGTTTTTTAGGGCCTTAATTTTTGTGGACCCCAGCAGAAAACTATTTTGAATCAGGCTAAGAGAGAGTGGGAATCGTCATGTTTTTCGCATATATAATTATGCATAGCTTAACACAGAGTTAATACTTGTTATGTTTTGTGTTTTCTTTTGCTTTTCAAGTCTTGTGCTAGAACTTATTGATTACTTTATATGTATAATAAATGTATATGTTGGGGTAAATGGAGGGTGGCTAAGAACTAGGTGAATGGAAAGTTACTGAATGAGACAATGGAGTTTACAGAGTTATTTTTTAATCTCATGGATCCTATGGATGAGGTAAAAGGCAACAGTCTGGTTTCAGTTACTGATAAGGTACGACAGCCGTGGATTAGGGAGGAGTGAGAAATTCGGCCCGAGGTCAGGTCAGATGAAGTGAGAAGGAACAGTCCTATCTCACACACATATATTCCCACACCCACAAAGGTGTTAGCAGGAGGTGGGGCCATGGCTACACCAGTGAGAGGTACTGTACCAGTAAATTTCCCGACTAGCAACAGAGATGTTTTGGCTATCCAGATATGCAAGGAGCTGACTCCTCCTAGTAGGAGGGTATACATATATGTGCTTGTATAAACATATTTTTGTCTTTGCAGCTGTTTGACCCAGTGGGGGAATATACTTTGATTGAGCTTTTTCCTAGTTGTCTGTTTGTCAGAACCTAACACACTCCTTTGTCCATAATAATCTCATCATGTAGTAGGCTATACCCGCACTCTATCTGCGAGCTGTTGGCTAGAGTGCACATGCCAAGACCAGAGTGGGCACATTTTCTACATCATGCAAAACATTTTGTGACAAAACCATCAGTAGAGTTGATAATGTGATAGAAAAATTGTAAATTGAATTTTTTATGTGATACATTGGGAATTTAACCGCAAAAGTAATTTATATGTGTGCTACATCATCACGCACAGTCTTTTATCCACAACAAGTCAATCTGATGGAAACATATCTGTTGGGAATATGCAGAGAATTGTTTTTATGCAGATTTTAGAATATTTGCATGTAAATCTATCACCAATTGGATGTAAACTTTTCTTTCATTTAGATTTCGGGCACAAATGAAACTGTGTCACTGACATGGATTCATCTTTCAACATTGTCTCAATGAAGAGTTTGGCGTTTGATTAGCCACGTGCGACATGCACGCACAGTTACAAGCCTGCTAGAGTTAGTGGCAGGCGGCCGAGAAACATCCACCATCGTAGTATGGATGAAACCTGAGCAGGAAGGGGAAGTTACTTTATATCTTCTCTTAGCCAAGAGCCTAGGTGTAAAAAAAGAAGACATAAGTCAATCTCCATTGATCCCTTGGCCCAGAGAAATGTAAAACATATATTACATAAGTCAGCCGCATATCACAAAATTGTTATATATTTACATTTTCACTTTTGCTTTGTTTGAACCTTTTAGAACCTATGGTTATGGTTTTCAGTTAAAGGTTATTTAAGTGCTATTTTCCCTCTAACCTTAAATATAAAACGAACTATCTAGGCCCACCTTCTCTCATCTCTTCCATGTTCGATGGGGCCTCTTTCAGCCTCTCTCCCATTGTCGTTATCAATGATTTGATCAATGCATCATACATATTTGAACCTTCTAAGACTGTATAATACGTATTGATCCTCTCATGCAGTTAGAAAATCTACCTTCAGCTCCCGTATGTGATTATTCTATCCCACCAGCACTCTGTGTAGTCCATTACCAGCTCAGTACAGCCTTTTGTCAGTGAGACTCATTGATGCAGATTATGATAAAGATATAATAAAGATAAAGACATTAGTGGAACGAAAGCCCATTGCATGAATAATGCTCTACATACAGGGTGTAATTACAGCATATGGAAGAAATCTGCCATAGGAATGAAAATAAAATGGGCTAATCTGCAGATCCATTATGAATCGTAAGTAAGTGGAATTCTAAGAACTGGTCCAAAAGCGCTGTTATTTCATCATGTTGGAGGAGGTAGCGTTCATAATGGTATTCATTCATCACATTTGATCATGTATTTCAGGTCTTAGAGGGATCTCTGATGCCTTTTCAGGGGCTATAATGGTAGTCTTGCCGAGATGAGGGTATCCCTCCACCATTTAGACTGATATTCCTGAATAATATTTATACCCTGGTGGATCACACAGTCTGGTTTTGGAGGGGTTTGCACATTAGCTAAATTACACTCACTAAAAGCAGTTAGCCTGCACCATTTTATAGGACGACATGGCTTTTAAATCACTAGCTGCAGTAGGAGTTATGCACTAGCTGCAGTAGGAGTTATGCACTAGCTGCAGTAGGAGTTATGCACTAGCTGCAGTAGGAGTTATGCACTAGCTGCAGTAGGAGTTATGCACTAGCTGCAGTAGGAGTTATGCACTAGCTGCAGTAGGAGTTCTGGTAAGCAAATTGTAAGGCATTGCATGTAGGCTACTGTTTAACGTTGAACCAGTGGATGTGCTGGATGGCCTACAACACGAAGTCATTGAGCTGCAAAGCAATGACGAGCTCAAAGCCAGGTACAACAACCTCCCTCCTTGAGTTCTACAAATTGTACGTTAGAGCTGAGCATTTTCCTGTTCTGAAAAGACATGCACTTAAGTTTGCATTTGTGTCCTGGACGACCTACCGCTGTGAGCAGTTATTTTCGAAACTGACTCTTGCAAAGACTCGAATCCGCTCAAGACTGACAGACACAAACCTGGAAAACCAGTTGTGAGTAGCGCATCTTCACTGGCAGCTGACGCCAAACGCCTCGTCAAAGAATAGGAATAGGACTAGCACTTTTCTAAATGCTCAAGGACACATAAAACATCATAAAAATAATATTTAAACTATACAACCAATGTCAGTGATTAAAGTCACATTAAAACAGGAATAAAGCAGAAAATTGCTAATTAAAAAAATATGGCCCCTGAATGAATTCATAAATATCCAAATGGCCCTTGATGGCAGAAGGATTCCCCACCCCTGCTTTAAAGCCAGATGTAATCCAGCCAGTGATGCTTTCATAGTTGGTGTGTCTGTAAACGGCAGGTAAAGGGGACATTTGATGAGATGCAGCGGAGACTATTGACGGCCCAGGCCTCTGAAACCAGTCAATCGATTTTTTTTCATCCATTTACCAGCCCCTGCTTGCCATCCTGCCATCACTATTAACTGTCTAGCCTTTTGAACCAGCCTGGAATACAAATGAAATGTAGAGCTAAGTGTTCTGGTGCACCTTGAATAGATCAGCCTATACAGTAATGCATAGAATTAACACATACACGTCAACGACTGGGCTCACACACAGTAAATAGGCCTTCATACACTCAGAAACATGCACCCACATGGAAGCAAATACATACAGACTCCCTAATTGCAAATGTGTTTGCCAAATGATGAGATAGTGAAACGCAGAAAGCAAGGCCTTTCAGTTTGACATATGTTTTATTATTATTGCATTATGCAACCATTTCTAAATGTCACGTAAATGCTTCAATGAATTTCAATTTACCATCAAGCCAATAAGCCTTCAATTTATATTTTGAGCTGATAAAGTGAAATGGAGGAATGAGAAAAATATGGAGAAGAGGGTGGAGGGAGGGTATGGGGGACAGAAGTCTCTGCTGGCGAGCTGTATCATCCATGGTGAATACAGAACGGTGCTGGCAGGGAGAGAAAAGTCATTTGTCAGTCTTTAGTCCGTCAAGTGTCCCAGTGTAATTAATAGAGAAGCAGGAGCATTGTGATTAGCCTAGCAGAACAAGTACAAGATACAAAGCCTGGCCTGATCAAACAGAGAGCAGCCAACCAGGAGCCTCTTATATTAGGGCTCATAACTAACTGAAGGGGTAATGTGATGAAAATGCTGGGCCACAGAGAGCCTAAATTCCTCTCAACTGAAAGGAAACTGAATTTGATGCACAGGTTTCGTGCCCATTTTGACAAGTGGTACCTAATGTCTAGATGACATACAATTAGAGTGCATTCTTGTACTTTTGAATGTATTAAAATGGAAATGCTCGCACTGCACATTTGTTAGCTTCAGAAAGGGCAACCTCCTGTGTAACCAAAATAAGATATGGGCAATGTCTCATGTGGCTTGCTCTGGTGGGAATGGAAACGTTTGGAATGTGAAAGCACAGGCATGTCACACACACACACACACTCAATCACACGCTATGTAAATGACTAAGCGTTTAAAATAGGAGGCTGGATCTGCTGAGTCAGGATGTTTTGAGATCAAGACCATTAGACAATATTTGAGTTTCCAAATGCACACCTTGATTGTTGTAGTTGTTGTATTCTGATGTTTACTTGTGTTTCTTGACAGCATATTTCCAAACTGAGTATTTCCTCTCCTCGTCAGTGAATTTGTGCAATCGACTCTGATCATATTAATTTTGGCTCAATAAAACATGCCACTATTCATTAAAGCCAGGATGCGTTGCCAGGAAGTCGTCTATTTGCATGACAATCAAGATGGCAGAAGAGGCTCTCATCAACATAGGCGCATATGTACCACTAATTTAGTTCACCTCACCAAGCAGCTAGCCAGCATTAGTCAGGGTGAGATATGGGGAAAGAGAGAGAGAGAGGAGAGAAAGGGGGCTAGGGGGAAATAATTTATAGCTGATGGAGAAATAATTGAGGAAGCACTCATCCAGAGACAAGGTTTTGAAGAAGTCAGATTCTGCAGAAACCTTTCCAACACTTTTCTTCTCTTACTGTAGCTGACAAAAAAAGTGTGTGCCAAAATGTCTCATTAAGTGTCAAGGGATTTTGAGGTGGTGGCAGCCTTTACAACCCTCTATGTCTCCGCAAAGCCAGTAGACACTGCCATAGAAGCTCAGCCAGCTGGACAATGTACCTGGCTATCCGTCTCTCTGCCATCTCATCTCCAACACATAATGAATGCACTGAGATTCATTTCAACAACATCAGTTATTGAGGTAACAATTATTCCAATTAAAATAGACAAAACATTTTTGTGTGTGATCATTTGTGAAATAATGCTTTTGTCGAGCAGAATTGGATATGTATTGCAGACAATGGAGACAGAAAGCAATTAATGGATAGCCCGATTCAAGCATGCTGCAATGGCTGTAAAGTGGTTGGGATTTATCTTTAAGATTAATCCATTCTTTGTCTTTCATTTTACTGGAAGGCGAGCCAGTCGTAGCAGGTGGACATTTTCTGAATTTGAAAGACTGTGTGTCAGGGCCATGGTAGGCTATGGTTGAATGATCATTGATTATTAAACTTGAGTGGTCAAATAGTTAAATTGAGTGTCACCATTTTGTCACACACTAAATCTATCAATTGATGATTGGGCACTTTGATTGAGATTTCTCTTTTAATTATCTAAATCTATGTTGTGTCATTCTTATGATTCTGAGTTCCATTTCAACCAGTTGAATTGTAGTCCACTGCAATCCCACAACTGGGATTCCTTTGAAGCAATGCCAGGAGCCCTAACAGGGAAGAGATGGAGAGAGAGAGGCTATTGGCATGCTCATGGTACGAAGATGACATTTTGAACCCAGTGCTTAGTCTCTGTTCATTTGGTCCCTGCCACACCTGGTTTCCCTTTCCAAAACAATGTGTCCTTGGCAGGAGGAGTCTCATCCTCATTTGATATGAGGTGGTTAAAACACCATACTAGGGGTGAGTAGAGGGTGTGCAGGACAACATTTCTGTATGTGAAACTGAAGCTTTGTGGAACAGGGCTAAACTTTACTTTGCCTTATTGTCATACGTTTTTCTCCACAATTGGTTGTATCAATAGTGGTGACATAAAGAAGGAGCAAAACCCTTGAGAACTTTCCAGTGAGACTAATGGAGAAATTCCAGGAAGATGGTAACCCATGATTGAACTTGGTAGATTTGTAACATTACAAACCAAGTTCTGTATAGGCCCTAACTCAGATAATCTACAAACAGAACACGGTTGGGAGGGTTGATGGGGTGTAAACTACGCCAGAGCCATTCCTGTAACTGCTGGAAACATAAATCACTCAACTACGTTACGAGACTGTAACTGTTAGAGTTACAGTACGTACTCCAGCCCACTGAGATCTTGGTTAATAGAGAATGTAGGCTAGACGTCTATAGCCAAGTTGGCAGTCACTGACTCATTATAACTATTTTCAACATGTTCACACATGGATATAAATTTATTTTGCAAAACTGAAAGAGGATGCTCTGCTGAGAATATGTGTTTTGTAAAAGCTCTGCTGGATGCTGACAGGTCACTGCTCTCTAGCTTTGGGAGGTGCCCTTTGCCCCCTTCTGTTGATGCCAATCATCCACTATGATCTCACTGCACACTGCATATTCTCTCCTTCTCTGTGTATAAGTCAGAGTGGAAGAGAGGAAAGTAATATAGCAAGAAGCATATACAGACTGTGCATAAATGGATGTGTGAGTCCCGGGCATGTAGTTTCTGGCAATATGATGCGTTTTCTCAGCTGTGCAGGGAGGTGGGAGATTGGAGTGTGTGTAACATGCCTGTGTGGGTTTGCCTTTGCTTGTGTCTGTGTCTGTGTGTGTGTTCTGATTGTAGCCCACTATCGTTCAGCCTCTCAGTTGTGTCTGACACTGTGCCACAGGCCGTGGCATATGTTTTCCTAGGAAACAGCTCTCCAGCCAGGTGGGTTGTCTGCACTTTCTATCATCTCCTGCAGTCCCAGAGTCCTTGGTATCTCAGTCTGAAGGACAGGGCAATTTATTAGCAATTTCACTTGCAGCCAAGTTGTTTTCTTTACAGCTGCCACTACTCCAACTTGTATAACTCATAGTTTTTCTCTATCTACATTGAGGGTTTTGTGTATCTAGTCTTTGGTGGACTCAGTAATACTCCTACTAATATTATTTTCTGTTACAGTATTTTATTCACTCCTCCAGTTAAAGTGAGTTTAGCAATGAGGCACTTTATGTACTTCCCCAGAGGCAGACGCACTCGTGGATACCATTTTTATGTCTCTGCGTGCAGTTTGAAGGAAGTGGCTAACTAGTTTAGATTTTTCCAAGATTTTAGCTGGTATGATTCTTCCAAATGGGCCCAAAGCGGATTTACGAAAATAAAGTACAAAGCACAAAAACACAAATCTGTTGTATCTTTATGCTCCGTTCACCTTTGTTCATCTTGTAATTTGAAAAGAAAAATAACAGGTGCCAAGTAGTAAAATCTGTCTCATAGTGTAATATCTGTTCTCAGGGTATAGGGTCAGCCAAGTGTTATTTTGTTGAGAATTAATGGTCTGTTTTGTCAGTCACTCAACTTCTTAGGGAGTAGCGCACGAGGTGACCACTTTGGAGAGCCTGGCGTGCCCAAAGTAAAATGCCTCCCATTCAGGCCCAGAAAATAGGATATGCACATGTTTACTACCATTGGATAGGAAACACCCTGGATTTTCTAAAAGTGTTAACACTTTGTCTGTGAGTATAACAGAACGGATATGGCAGGCGAAAACCCGAGGAATTTCTGTCCTGAAAAAAGTGGTTTTGACACATTGCTCATTTGGAACCCCTCCCTTATGAAAATGCCCATATAAGGGCATATGAATGCAATACCTATTGCTTCCTCTGGATGTCAACAGTCTCGAGAAAGTGTTCTGATTCTTCTTAGCTGCTTTTAGAGCAGAGAAGAAGACGAATAAGGAAGTGTCCCCACAGATGTCCTTACAAGAAAATGCGTGCTCCCGGCTGGCGCGCTCTGTGGTTTTTTCCTTTCTTATCGCCCTGTTTATATTCCGGTTGAAATATTATACAACATATACATTAAAGTGTTCCTAAGGATACATTAGCAATTATGTTTGATTGTTCTTGGACAAGTTTATAGGTATAAGTTGAACGAGTTCTCTTCACGTTTCAATGGACTCTATTTTCTCATTCTAACGCGCCAACCAAACGGCAATTTATGGATATAATACATGACTTTTTCTAACAAAAGAACCATGGATTGTCTTCGTTGGACACTTGGGAAGCCCTCAGCAGAAGTTCTTCAACAGGTAATTGATTTGTTTTCGCTGTGAAATGTGTTTTGTGTGAACCGTGATGGATATGAATTTATGGTAATGGGAAAATATTGAAGGTGCTACCCTCAAACAATAAAATGTGGTGCTTTCGCCGTAAAGCCTTTTTGAAATCTGACAACGCTGTGATATTGCCAAGAAACAGAGCTTTTGATGACTATGAAACACTTGTATATTGATGCATGTTTAATAATTCAACTTTTGGATTTTGAATTTGGCGCCCTGCATTTCACCTGGTAGTGTCGGGAGTGGGGCGCTAGCGCCCCAGCGCACCTTGCTGCTCCTTAAGAAGTTAAAGCAAAACACATTAATGATCTGTGTCAACAGATGAAAGAGGATGAAAGAGAGAGGGGGGAGAGAGAGAAAGAGAGACAGAGACAGAAGTGGCAAAGAGAGATGCCGTCAGATGTAGACAGTGTGAGAAAGAATGGAGGGAAAGCATGACCACAAAGAGAGAGGGAGAGTAGAATGAGAGAGAGATTAATAATATTGGAGTGTCTGTGACAGTGTTCACTCAGGGGATGGGCTAAGGGCGGCATGGAGGGGCAGGAGGGTTCTATCTCCATCAGAGGAAGCATGTGGTCTTGCCAAAACGAATCTCATCTCATATACCCGCTTAAATCTCGCCGGCTCCATCTCTCTGTTGGCGGGAAAAGCCACTCATATAGACAAGCAAGATAAATCAGTGGTATTGGGCCGACTTGGGGCCATGTGGGCTGGGACTGAGCGAGAGCCACATTGCCACACAGCCCATGGCTTTAATGATGCGCAGTGAGCCGGTGGAGGCGTTTAAATCTGCTGCTGGCACCTCATCCTCTCGCCTCAGCCTACACTCCCCTCCCTCAGCCTCAGAGACATCCCCATCAAAGTCACCTTTATGCCAGCTGTGTAAGGTTCATGTGTGAGGGGCCTTTTGAGCAGGCTAGCTGTGTATGGGCTAGCTGAGACTACTCTGTCTGATACACACAACACCATGAGATGAGATGCACAACTCTCCTTTTTGGTTACATTTTGATTTAGCTATATAAAATAAAAAAATTATGAAATTGACAAATCTGATGTATTTTTTTCTCCTCAACATTGACCTTTTTGTCTTACTCTGTACTATTCTGTAAGTGTCTTTGCAGATATCAGTGAAAATTATAGTTGTTTATTTAATAAAATCTTTTATTTTTGGTGACCCTGTAGAAATTTAGCTTGAAACAGAATGAAATGTGTTGCCATAGTGTCATGAAAGAGTTAGATGTGTGATTCTCCTGGACATAATGTATGTGAGTATAACAGAAGTGATATAGCAGGCGAAAACCCGAGGAAAATCCATACGGATTTGCAGTTTTTTTTGTAAATGACCTTTTTCTCCATTGTGCCTATTAATTTTTCTGTTTTGTAGGACTGAGACTGCAGTACCTATGGCTTCCACAGGATGTCAACAGTCTTTAGACAAGGTTTCAAAACAATAGGGCTAAAGGGAACCGTATAGAATAAGATTTACTGAAGGAAGTGGAAATGAGAAATACTTTTTCCGTTCACGAGAACGAGAGCGCGCCTCATTTTTATTTTCCTTTCTTATCAGTCAGGCTACAATCCGGTTGAAATATTATAGTAAATCTACATAAAATGATACCTAAGGAAACATTAAAAATGATATTTGATTTGTTTGGAGAAATATGATAGGTATAATTTGAACACGTTCTCTTCACGGTTCTATGGGCGACTCATCGGTGGATTTTATGAACATAACGCGCCAACCAAATGGAGATTTATGGATAAAATAAATGTATTTTTCTAACAAAAGAAGCATGGATTGTCTTCGTTGGACACTTGGGAAGCCCTCAGCAGAAGTTCATAAAAAGGTAAGGGATTTTATATTAGAGATTTTATGCGTTTTGTGAGACCCGCGTTGGTTATGGATTTATGCTAATGCATAAAATATGAGAGGGGCTATCCTCAAACAATCAAATGTTGTGCTTTCTGCCATAAAGCCTTTTTGAAATCTGACAATGCTTTGATATTGCCAAGAATCAGAGCTTTTGATGCTCCCTAAGAGGTTAAAGGACTTAGTAAAAGACAAGTCTCTTTACTTTTTATTTCTCTGTATTTCAATACAATCTGGCTATATTATATTTATTGCTATCTCACATACACTTCTAAGCTCTTCACAAAGTTAGAACCGAACTAGGAGATTGTCATTTTCAGCCAAAGTAATTAATCAAAAACCAAGAGGTCAAAATGGCCATGTTTTGTATTTGTTTATTGAAGCATGTACCAAAAGATTAAAGCCATTAAATTGGGTCACACATCCAAGTGTCAATAATTCAATCATGCAAGGGAGCTGTAAAATATTTGTTCATAGATTAGAGTCTAATTAAGGCCGTTGGTGCCATTGATTTGTCAACACATCGCTATCGAGGCTATACGCTCATACTATGACAAATGGCTAGCTGTGCTATGTATCGCCATAGGATATTACTGACAACTCCATCTCTGTAAGAGTCATTATGACACAATATTGGAGGGCTGCTGGGAGGTAAGAGTTCCTTACATTTGAACCAGTGGAACGAATAAAGGGTGCAAATCAGTTCCACTCTTCAGTGAATTATCTTAGTATTCCGGAGGTACCCTCCCCAAACAGATGTCAGATGCAACCCACGCCCAGGTCACAAGTGTGGAAACTAATCAAAAGACTGTTTGACGGAAAGATTGCTTTCAGACTGTTAACTTTGAATGCATTTAGAATATGTAAAATTCCATCAATATCATTTACTTTTTCATCAGTAATAAACCTTGACTCCAGATTAAAGATTTGACAGGCCCCGGCTGGACTGGTCTATTTCTGAGTCAGCACTACACCACTTGACTCAAACACTTGGCTCCTCTCTGTCAATGGATCTTGACACTGATGAATAATATAAACATTTTGATATGACACTGGATACAGATCCTCCCTATCATCCCTTAAAGCAGGAAATCAACAAACACCATGGGATGCAAAACTTCAATGCAACTTCTGTGTTGTGGTGTTATAACAAAATACAGAGAACAGGAAGGACTAAGCATGGCATCAGGGGCATCATGCACCCCAAAGATCTGAGGGGGCACAAAGTATGTGAGTATTGCTGGAGGTGGTCTGAAGGGGGGTCAGGCCCCCGTCAGGAAGTTGGAGAATTTAGAATTCTTCCAACACCTAAAACTGCAATCTAGAGCCATACTCATTATGCCTAATTCTAGGTCAAATGTATGTATTCTTCTGCATATCTAAACATACCTCTTGAGCTTTCTGTATCCTCCTGAATGGTGCTTGTTTTTTTAAAGAACTAAATGCTTCTCTGCATCTCTGCTAAAATCTGGGTAAAAGATTGAAAGGACTATGAGTCTTACTCAGCACATTTAGTTATTGTTGGCTTTTCTAAAGTCTACCAACCTTGCCAGCAGACATGCCAGCTAATATAGTTAGACAAGCTAGCTACTCTAACTTGATTGTTAGGCTGAAATGGCTTCTTTGTAGCTAGTTATGGGATTGGGAGATTGGGAACCTATCTGGGCTAGCTGAAGCCAACTTCGTAAAATTGCCCTAAGCATGACACCTCTGCATGGCATGACATTTAAGGAAGAAGTGTTCAGAATGGCCAGGCACATTATGCATTATTAATGCTTATTCAATGGACTGTTTTGTGTGCTACTTTATGAACTCCTCTCTCTTTTTTAAGCTTCAATAATTGTTTAAAATCCCATTTCCTGCCTCTCCATTTATTCAATTACAGTCTGTTTCTGCTCCTTATGTCAACTGGAGCCTCTCTGCCATGATGTTATGGCACCAGCTGATCTCTACTCACACTTGTCAGTCCAATTTATCCATTCAAACACTCAGGTGCCCATCACTTCGGTTAGATAAAGGAAATAAAAGTAAGGCAATTCAACGGAAGGTCAATGCCTGGTCAACCAATAGTTTATTTATTTGAATCAGACTCTGCACCACTTCAGACACTACAGCTCATCACAGGTTCCAACCTTAAGCACTGGAAGTGATTGCATTTAGCACGGTCCATTGTACAAATGTGTCCTTCACAGACAATAACCCATCCTGGAGTTTAGATATGCCAGCCTGATGTGTTAGTGCTGATACTATAGTGCATACACAGCCTGGGTTCAATGTTGGTCCATCTCATTCCAAAACTACTTGGAGCAACAGTAACTCAGTAGAAAAGGTCCGTAGTCATATAAAGTAGATGAAAGCAATATATTCACTGTTCAATTACAGCTAACTGGAGCTTTTCTCATGGGTCATAGAACTGTAGGCCTATACCTGATTCAACTAGACCAGACCCACTTGAGTAAATCTGCTATAATTCAATAAGATGTACCTTCAATGCTATGTCATATCATACTTAGCGGCTGAGTCCATTATTTCCTTGTGTGTAAAAGAGAACTAGATCATAATTTGCATATGCAAGCACAGATGACAGATCAATCTAACTAAGAATAAGTAAAAATGAGAGAGATCTAATGTAAAACTCCTGTTTATTAAAGCCCATGGAGAGTACATGGGCTGAAATGTCAATGTAATACACATGACCTTGTGCATTCATTCTGCATTGGGGGAGGATCCGGAGAGCGATCGCTGCACTCAGATGCCTGAGTTTGAGTGTTGTCTCCATCTCCCCAAGAGCCCTTAAAGACCTGGGTTTGTGGTGTTTTCTACAGTAGGATCGTAGGGAAGCAGAGGCGGTGTTGTTTTGACTTCTTCACGGCCAAGGGATGATAAAGAGGCTAACAACACTGTGTGGAGATTTATATTTATTTCAAGGGGCCATGCTTTATATATGGAGGTCTCCAAAGTGCCAAACCATACACTGCTACGCTGCTGCTGGATGCAATATGCTCCACTGACAAGTCTTTCTCTCTTTCTCCACTCCACATCTCTCCATCTCTCTGAATACCATTATGAGATATGCTTCTGTGTTTCATTCTGTTTTAATGTGAGATAGCAGTGTAGTGTGGTAATATGTGAATTGACTGCCCCCCATCTATCTTCAGAGTTCGTTCTGTTAGGTGACCTAAACTGGGATATGCTTAACACCCCGGCAGTCCTACAATCTAAGCTAGATGCCCTCAATCTCACACAAATCATAAAGGAACCCACCAGGTACAATCCTAAATCTGTAAACATGGGCACCCTCATAGATATTATCCTGACCAACTTGCCCTCCAAATATACCTCTGCTGTTTTCAATCAGGATCTCAGCGACCACTGCCTCATTGCCTGCATCTGCTATGGGCCCGCGGTCAAACGACCAACGCTTATCACTGTCAAACGCTCCCTAAAACACTTCTGCGAGCAGGACTTTCTAATCGACCTGGCCCGGGTATCCTGGCAGGATATTGACCTCATTCCGTCAGTCGAGGATGCCTGGTCGTTCTTTAAAAGCAACTTCCTCACCATCTTAAATAAGCATGCCCCTTTAAAAAAATGTAGAACTAAGAACAGATACAGCCCTTGGTTCACTCCAGACCTGACTGCCCTTGACCAGCACAAGAATATCCTGTGGCAGACTCCTATAGCATCGAATAGTCCCCGCGATATGCAACTGTTCAGGGAAGTCAGGAACCAATACACGCAGTCAGTCAGGAAAGCAAAGGCTAGCTTTTTCAAACAGAAATTTGCATCCTGTAGCTCTAACTCCAAAACGTTTTGGGATACTGTCAAGTCAATGGAGAACAATAGCACCTCCTCCCAGCTGCCCACTGCACTGAGGCTAGGTAACACGGACACCACCGATAAATGCAGGATAATCTAAAATTTCAACAAGCATTTCTCAACGGCTGGCCATGCTTTCCTCCTGGCTAACCTAACCCCAGCCAACAGCTCCGCAGCTACTTGTCCGAGCCTCCCCAGCTTTTCCTTCACCCAAATCCAGATAGCAGATGTTCTGAATGAACTGCAAAACCTGGACCCGTACAAATCAGCTGGGCTAGACAATCTGGACCCTCTCTTTCTAAAACTATCCGCCGCCATTGTTGCAACTCCTATTACCAGTCTGCTCAACCTCTCTTTTGTGTCGTCCGAGATCCCTAAAGATTGGAAAGCTGCCGCGGTCATCCCCCTCTTCAAAGGGGGTGACACTCTAGACCCAAATTGCTATAGACCTATATCCATCCTGCCCTGCCTCTCTAAAGTCTTCGAAAGCCTAGTTAATAAACAGATCATTGACCACTTCGAATCCCACCATACCTTCTCCGCTGTGCAATCCGGTTTCCGAGCTGGTCACGGGTGCACCTCAGCCACGCTCAAGGTACTCAACGATATCATAACCGCCATCGATAAGAGACATCACTGTGCAGCCGTATTCATTGACCTGGCCAAGGCTTTCGACTCTCCAACTGCTCTTAACCTCTTACAGCTACCCCCCCCCCTCTTCTCAATTTCCGCCTGAAGACATACCCTAATCTAACTGCCTGTAGCTCAGGCCCAGAAGCAAGGATATGCATATTCTTGGTACCATTTGAAAGGAAACACTCTGAAGTTTGTGGAAATGTGAATTGAATGTAGGAGAATATAACACAATAGATCTGGTAGAAGATAATACAAACAAAAAACATACGTTTTTTGTTTTTTATTGTTGTTGCATCATCTTTGAAATGAACAAGAAAAGACAAACATTCAGATAGGATGCTGGGGATCATTTCAATGAAGAACATAAGAGGGCAACAGTACTTGTGCAAAGTTTTAGAATGATAACTTCCGGAATGAGCGAGCTACATTACATTTTGCATGAAGTCACCCAGGTGTCCCACACAAGTTACCCAAATGTACCCAAATGTACCCAAATGTACCCAAGAGGCCAATTTGGTGAAGTGATACATTTTGAAGACAATAACTATATACAAAATACCAAAATGCNCGAACACACCCAAAATAAACAATAAATTACACAATAAAAAATAACAAGGGTAACTATTTACACACTTTCAATATTTGGAAGACCCTCAGTCCTCTACACAATATTGTGCTGCTGATGCCATGTCCCATAGCAGTCTCTTTCTGCTGTGAAGCAGAGGGTCACCGAACAAGTTGTGCAGGTGATGGGGGACTTCATTTTGCAAAGAACACAACGACGCCTCCATGCTGTGCCCTTTTTGCCCTGAGGCACATCCATGCCTGCAGAAATGAACTTGGGCAGGTGAACACCACTTGTGGCAGGAGCAGAAGGGACAGGGGTAGAGGGGACAGAAGGTGGTGCAGTGGACTTGCTGTAGGCAGCGAGCTCCCTGATGAGCAGCTCTCGGAAGGCTAGCTGTGAGATGGGGGGCTGTCCACAGCTCTTAGCCATTTCCTTCTGGAGGATGAATGCATTGACCACAGCAATGTCGATGAAATGATATAAGAATGTCTTGTACCATTTCATGGTCTTGTGAAGAACATTGTAGTAGCCTATCAGCGCGTCTGACAGGTCCACACCTCCCATGCTCTTGTTGTAGTCCTTCACAGCAGCTGGAATGGGGACATTTTTTGTGGTCCATGCCCCATTCGCGTTCTTCACACGCCTGACAACGTGATCGCCACTGAAGGATTTGTGGATGGTCGTGCACATGACCACCTCTCTGGTGTCCATCCACTTGACAAAGAGCAGGCCATCTTCACGGATCCATCGCATGGTACCCCGATCAGCCCGCTTAGGCATGTCATTTACCTTCGTTTTTGGAAAGCCCTGTCTGTTGGTACGAATGGTGCCACAAGCCCACACATCCAGCTTCCTCAGGTCTGTGAACAGGGTAGGGCTTGTGTAGAAGTTGTCCACAAACAGCTTGTAGCCCTTCCCCAGCAGTTGAAAATCCAATAACTCCATAACAGAATCATAGCTAAGTCCCTTACCAGTCGCAAAACTGCTTTTCCCCTCATAAACAAAAAAATTGCATGTGTAAGCACACACAGAATCAGCCAAAACAAACAGTTTGTAACCCCACTTTGTAGGTTTGTTTCGCATGTATTGTTTGAGGCCGATTCTGGCCTTTGAGGCTACCATCCTCTCATCTATGGACAGGTTCTGGGCAGGCTGAAAATAGGTCTTGCAGGCCTCAACCATGTTGGGGTAGAGAGGTTTGATTTTGCAGAGCCTATCAAACCTAGCTGTGCCTCTCTTCTTCTCATTGTCCTCATCAACTTTCGGGTCACTGATATGCAGCGCCTGTGAGATAGCCAGAAACCTTTTACAAGACATGACAGTGATGGGGAAAGGCAGTTGGTAGAGAGGTGACGTTTTCCAGTAGTCCCTCAGGGTTTTCAGCTTCACCAGCCCCATGTAAATGACCATCGAAAGGAAACAGAAAAGGTCTGACATGGAAATGGGCTTCCATGCCTCTTTCTTGCCTGCTTGCTTCTTAGCCCCATACTTATTAGTGTTAGACACCAGTGAATCAACAACTGACGAGGTGAAAAACAGCTGAAAAAGTTGAAGGGGGCTGTATTTTGCTGTCATGTCCAGCTGAGGTCCTGGTTGCCTTTTTGGCCTAAATGTTGGTGGAGGTGGCACGACATCATCTTCTAGCACAGTGTGCCAACGCCCCTCTGCCTCTTTGCCTGCAGTTTGCACACTTCCCCACCTCCGCTTCTTTATTGCTGTCTTCAGACCTCTAGATGGTGTGGAGCTGGAGACAGCAGGGGTCCATTCAGAGTCAGAGGCACTGTGAAAGACAAAAGTTCAGTAAGAATACTTTTACGTATGATCCCAGTATCAACACGTAAAATAAACAGATATGCATTTTATAGAGTAGAGGGAACACAGTCACTATCGTGAAGTGCTGTTCCATTCCACTCCGGCCATTGTTGTGGGCCTGCCCTCCCCTCAACAGCCTCCAATGGCAATTTCATACGGGGGTGGGGTGGAGCGGCAGACACACGCATCTCGGCATGGTGGCCATGCTCCCTCTAATCCACACAATATGTTTTATTGAGTGGAGGAGGCATGGTCGCTGTGTTGAGGTGTGTGTTTGCTGTTACATTCTACTCAATTGCATTTTTATATATATATATATATATATAAAAAAAATAAAGTATATGTATAATATATATATACACACACACACACACACACGTTATGGGTCAATACAAATACCCCCACGCACAATGTATAGCCATGTGTACTTACACATTTCATTACTGATTATATTTTTATATATTGCAAATAAATAAATAAAAATATTGAATAATACTTGATATTATTAATTTCAAACAACGGCATTAGCATGAGAAGAACTTACCAGTCCAAAACGATGTCCTCTCCGTGTAAAAAATATTCTTCCGTCTGTGAGTCATAGCTATGCTCGCTAACAGAATCTTCGTCAAGGAGAAACTCTGTCTCACTTTCCCTATCAATTTCATCTATAATTTGGTTTACATCTGTATACCTAGACTTAGATTTAGATTTTCCTGATTTAGTCGCCATATTATTTTATTTAAAAATTGCTGAAAATGCTCTTTACCGAAATAATGCTATGCGTAACGCACGTGGCTCCTTCCAGTCAGAATGGTGAATGGCGAAAGACCCTCTTTACGCCGGAGTTTACTACATGTGCTGGTCTTCCAACACAAAAACATTATAGGTTGCCATTTACCTCAGCTCATTGGCTATCTACCAAGCTAGATTTCAAGACGATCAGTGGTCATTGGGCCAAAATACAGTCAATCAACGAAACAGCAGTCATATCATTGGTGCGCAATGAGGTCATTACTTGTTGTCTTCAAATCGGTTTCTTTCGGTCAGTTTGTCCCTGGGAAAAAAAGCCATCATTGTGGTTGTGTGTCAAACAACCAGAGGATTGCAAGGAAACCAAACATGACTGGATAAACGGACGTTTAGTGTATGTATTTACATCGAATGTTTAGTCGAAAGGTGAATGAGACGGAATTCACGGAACAAGCGGTTTACAAAATGTTTCGTGTTAGGCTATAAAAATTTATTTTATCAAACAAAAGGCCATTCACTGTGTAGCTGTGAGCCCTGGGATTGCAAACAGAGCAAGATTTCATAGGTAAGTGATTTCTTTTATTGCAATTTGTGATTTTTCTGACGCCTGTGCTGGTTAAAAAATTATTTTGGTGTTGGCCGCTGTCCTCAGATAATCGTATGGTATGCTTTCGCCGTAAAGCCTTTTTGAAATCTGACAATGCAGTTGGATTACCAAGATTCGAAGCTTTTGAACCATGTAAGACACTTGTATTTTCATGAATGTTTAATATTACGATTTTTGTAGCCTCTGTAATTTCACCGGATGTTGTCGAAATTTGATCCCGCTAGCGGGATCCGTGCGCAAAGAGGTTAAACGCTAGTAAAACCAAATGCATGCTTTTCAACCGTTCGCTGCCTGCACCCGCCCGCCCGACTAGCATCACTTCCCTGGACGGCTCTGACCTAGAATATGTGGACAACTACAAATACCTAGGTGTCTTGCTAGACTGTAAACTCTCATTCCAGACTCACATTAAACATCTCCAATCCAAAATCAAATCTAGAATCGGCTTTCTATTTCGCAACAAAGCCTCCTTCACTCATGCTGTCAAACTTGCACTAGTAAAACTGACTATCCTACCAATCCTCGACTTCGGTGATGTCATCTACAAAACAGCTTCCAATTCTCTACTCAGCAAACTGGATGCATTCTATCACAGTGCCATCCGCTTTGTCACTAAAGCCCCTTATACCACCCACCACTGCGACCTGTATGCTTTAGTCGGCTGGCCCTTGCTACATACTTGTCGACAGACCCACTGGCTCCAGGTCATCTACAAGTCCCTGCTAAGTAAATCCCCGCCTTATCTCAGCTCGCTGGTAACCATAGCAGCACCCACCCGTAGCACACGCTCCAGCAGGTATATCTCACTGGTCACCCCCAAAGCCAATTCCTCCTTTGGCCGCCTTACCTTCCAGTTCTCTGCTGCCAATGACTGGAACGAACTACAAAAATCATTGAAACTGGAGACACATCTCCCTCACTATCTTTAAGCACCAGCTGTCAGAGCAGCTCACAGATCCCTGCACCTGTACATAGCCCATCTGTTAACTACTTAGGGAGAAGTGGGGTGCTAGCGACACTACCCGGTGAAATGCAAGGCGCCAAATTCAAAATCCAAAAGTTGAATTATTAAACATTCATCAATATACAAGTGTTGCATAGTCATCAAAAGCTCAGCTTCTTGGCAATATCACAGCGTTGTCAGATTTCGAAAAGGCTTTACGGCGAAAGCACAACATTTGATTGTTTGAGGGTAGCACCTCCAATATTTTTCCTTTAGCATATACTTATAAACCATCGCGGTTCACACAAAACACATTTCACAGAGAAAACAAATCCCTTACCTTTTGAAGAACTTCTGCTGAGGGCTTCCCAAGTGTCCAACGAAGACATCCAATGGTTCTTTTGTTAGAAAAAGTCATTTATTATATCCATAAATCTCAGTTTGGTTTTCTGTTCATAAAATACAGCGTCCACTCGCCCATTGAACCGTGAAGAGAACGTGTTCAACCTATACCTATACACTTGTCCAAGAACAATCAAACATCATTGATAATGTATCCTTAGGAACACTTTTATGTATATTTACTATAATATTTCAACCGGATTATAAACTGGACGATAGGAAAGGAAAAAAACCACAGGGCACGCGAGCCCGTGAACGCGCTTCCTCTTCTGTTTACATCTGATGACCAGTTCGAAATTCTTCTTCTATTACCATCCAGAGCAACTAAACATCATCAAACACTGTCTAGAGACTGTTGACATCCAGTGGAAGCAATAGGTACTGCAATCTTACTCCCATATATGAGTATAACTCCCTAAGTAGTTATACTCACAGACAATATTGTAACACTCTTAGAAACTTCAGAGTGTTTCCTATCCAATAGTACTAATTATGTGCATATCCTATTGTCTGGGCCTGAGTGGGAGGCATTTTATTTTGGGCACGCCAGACTCTCCAAAACCGTCACCTCGGGAGCCGCTCCCTAAGAAGTTAATAGCCCAACCAACTACCTCATCCCCTACCGTATTCATTTATTTATCTTGCTCCTTTGCACCCCAGTATTTTTACTTTGCACATTCATCTTCTGCACATCTACCATTCCAGTGTTAAATTGCTATATTGTAATTACTTCGCCACCATGGCCTATTTATTGCCTTACATTCCTTATCTTACCTCATTTGCACACATTGTATATAGATTTGTTTTTTTCTACTGTATTATTGACTGTATGTTTGTTTACTCCAATGTGTAACTCTGTGTTGTTGTATGTGTCGAACTGCTTTGCTTTATCTTGGCCAGGTCACAGTTGTAAATGAGAACTTGTTCTCAACTTGCCTATCTGGTTAAATAAAGGTGAAATAAAAAAAATAAAAATGTATGCATATGTATGCATATTATACATACCTCACATGCGACCCGTAATAAGGCTGTCATTGTAAATAATAATTTGTTCGTAACTGACTTGCCTAGTTAAATAAACAATTGATGGACAAAGTCTATTACAAAGTGTATCTGACTCCCTTTAACATTATAGTAAAACCATGTGCAATCAAGATGATGTGTTTAGCTCACTAAGATCAAAGAATGGTCATGAACTTTGTAAAATGAATGGATTCACATACAAGGCATAAAGCTTAAGTTATAAAGACATACTGACAATAACAAACCCTAATTAATTCACTCTGAACAACTACAAGTTTCCACAGAGATCATACATACATATAAATAGCTTCAAAGTTCTACTCAGAGGACAAGTTTCAGATAGAAGAACACAATTTCACCTATGTTTGGTATCTAACACAGATTTCTCTAGACAATCATCTGGATAGAGAGAGAGAGAGAGAGAGAGAGAGAGAGAGAGAGAGAGAGAGAGAGACCTACCTTTTGTCCCCTTGATGGGGGAAGGGCTGGCCGGTCCTTGGGCATTGTCCTTTGTTGGACCATTTGCAGTGCAGCCGGATGTATGAGAGAGCACATGAATTAGAGCCCAGCCTACAGCAGCAGACAGTGTATTTGATCATGTGGACCTAGGGATTAATTATTTCACTATTGTTTACTACATAGATCCCCACTTCCCTCTTTAACCCATTGATATAATGGTTGTTTGTCTTGCATTAAAAAGCTGGAGCTAGAGTACAACCAGAGAAATATATTTTTGTGGAGGTGCTGACTAACGGCGAATAAACTGTAAGATATAAAAAAAATAAAGAGTCGCACACCCTATATATATAAACTCCCAGTAATTTATTGGTTTAAACTTAACTTCAGTTTTCTACATATTTCAGCAGCACTATCATACAATGTTAACAAAAGTCCTAGTGTGGGTGGTCTCTTAGTTTTGATATGATTGTCATTTGTCAGCATACATTTTGTTTGTACTCTATAACCATCACATCACATAACATTTACATGTTAGTCATTTAGCAGACACTCTTATCCAGAGTGACTTACAATAGTGAGTGCATACATTTTTCATACTGGTTCCCAGTGGGAATCGAACCGCCATGCTCTACAAACTGAACCACACAGGACCCCCTACCACCTCTTGAGAGGGTGCCTATTGAAATGAACTCAATACTCCATGGGGTTCACTCCTGCTACAGGGGCAGCAGCTACACGCAGCTCGAGTGGATAAGCCTGCCCGTAATTGAATTGGCTTTAACACTGTAGAGGAACAGGCTGCCATGAGGTGCTTATTTATTTTTGGGGAGAGCTTTGACAATTTACCATCCCCTCCATTTTTCTATAATTTTAAAATAATATATACCACCAGTGAAACAGACATTGCTCTCGGCCAGTGTGCTGATCCTTCTATCGCTCCACTCCAACTGAGCCTGAGGAAGAAAATGGCTCTTCTTTTACCTGGATGAAAATCATGAAACCACATGTGTTCAAATAAGTGTAGTTATTTGTTTTACCAATCAACATTTGTTTTGCCAACTGTAATGCTCCAAATTTGAAAAGTATCTTTTGAACTGTTCCTTTTTCTACACAAGCCTGCTCTGAACTGATTATTTTTAACGGTATTCCCATAGGAATAGTAAACTCCCCTTTAATTAGTTCCCTTAAGGGTTTAAGAGAATCAATTATTTCAACTCACTTCTGAGGAGAGACTATTACTAAAAACACCATATCTACTACTTTAACCTATAGGAAATCCATACAGAAGGACAAATAGCCTAACTAATTGGTCACAGTAGTGAGCTTTGCCTCATTCTGTGGGAATAGCCATAATCAGCAATGAGTGGTGTCAATATGTGGCCACAGGATGGTCAGGGATGTTCAGGATATTGACTAGCTCCTTCCTGTATTCACTCAAATGATATTTTAACACCTGCTGAATCTATCACTCTGTCATATGGGACCAGTACAGTAGTCACCATGTGTGGTAAAGATCTTGTAATACAATCCAGAGAGTAGGACAGCTGAAGTACGACTGGAAAAGAAAGCAGCATCATGATGCGTCACTGACAGTTCAAGGGCGCAAGTCGAGGCACAGCCCTACAAATAGTAACATCCATTAGAGGGGATCAATGTAGGTGTTTCAAGAGCCAGGTGAATGAGTTAGCCTTTTATTTCTAGCTTTCAAGGCCTTGATCAAAGCCAACGTTGTAGCATTGACTCATGCTGCTTTTCGACTTTTGTAGACTAGTGTATACACCCTTATGTTATACTAGGGAAATTGTGTTTCTATAGCTAGGGCTGACCGTGAGGGCTTGTGAAGAGCAAAATCAACAACTTCTGCATAATCAAAACAGTTGCAATGTAAGACTGTGTTAAAGTTCAGTTAGCCATTGTTATTTACATGCAAGCTGAAAAGTATCAATGGCCTGGCTTTGGCCCCAAGTGAGAGCAGGTCCACCACAGCCATTGCCCAGTGAGACACGGGTGCCAGCCCGCGTAGATGTAAACAAAAAAGTCTGAGCCTTTTGGGTAAAACACTGGGGTAAATACTGTATGGGAATCCACCATCACAATTGTGTTAAGAACTCTTTTCTAGTCTGATGGTGTTTACATAACAAGCTGTGAAAGCTAATTATTCTGTTAAATGACGTAGAACTATGTCATATGTTTACTCATCGCTTGATGATCTGGGGGCAATCTAACTGCAAATAGAATGATTTTTTTGTCAGTGTGCTCCTCTGTAGAAAGTTTTTGCTCATCTGTAAGTTTCTTTCCTGTAGGGATTTTCAACCTCATTCTTCAGCATGGTATCCTATCCCCTGTGACAGACCAAGTTCATTACAGCAAACATTTTGGGGCGATTTGCAGTCTCTGCCACATCCAGCCCCAAATACATATGTTGTGACAACATGCTACGGCTAATGAGGTTCTCTGAATTACAATTTGCTGAAGATGGAAATAAAAAGGAGATCATTAAATAATGTTTTTGGAATGCACTGAGAAAGCTGTGGGAATAAGGGATGTATACAGATCAGTTCCAGACAATTTGTATATTCTGGATTAGATTTTTTGGGTTTTTCACCGTTTGAAATACTGTATGTTCAATAAATTGGCCTTCTGGAATAATAAATCATGCATTCACTTACTCCACTTTACCTGCATTGAGAAGGTTTAAGGTCAGAAACAAAACTATGAAATCCCCACTGTGTTTAAAGGTCCAGCTTTTCCTCATTTAAAGACTAAAATACTGTAGCACCCAGCAGATTTGGAAACAACAGAGAGAATCATGGCAAAACTGACAACATAAATAAGTCTGGTTCTGCCCTAAACTGATTCATCTTCCATTCACATCCAGTGTCTGGCTCTTTAGTGCAATTCAGAGCTCTGTAAAGGGCCACTTAGCGGTCCCCTGGGCAGCTCGTTCACACATTCAGTTCTCCCTACCCTGATGCAGCCTAGAACAGTACTTGGTGTAAACAACACTGTTGGTTAGCTTAGCTCTTGAAGCCAAAGACGTGAGACATGACAGCACTATGCACAGATGAAATCGATGAACAGCTGAGCAGATGAAAAGAGTCTCAATGGGTAAAAAAAGAATACCCTGAGAGCTGGGAGAAAAACAGCAATAGAGTTAATTGACATGAAAACAGTGGCGGCTATTGAGGAGATGACAAATGGGTGTGTGATGATGTGGCCAGATGCCAGTCCGAGTCAGTCCCATCACATAATAATTTTTTATTTCACCTTCATTTAACCAGGTAGGCTAGTTGGGAACAAGTTCTCATTTATAACTGCGACCTGGCCAAGATAAAGCAAAGCAGTGCAACACAAATAACAACACAGAGTTACACATGGAATAAACAAGCGTACAGTCAATAACACAATAGAAAAAAGAAAGTTCATATACAGTGTGTGCAAATGGCGTGAGGAGGTAAGACAATAAATAGGCCACAGTAGCGAGGTAATTACAATTTAGCAAATTAACACTGGAGTGATAGATGTGGAGATGATGTGCAAGTAGAAGTACTGGTGTGCAAAAGACCAGAAAAGTAAATAAAAACAATATGGGGATGAGGTAGGTAGATTGGATGGGCTATTTACAGATAGGCTGTGTACAGCAGCAGCGATCGGTTAGCTGCTCAGATAGCTGATGTTTAAAGTTAGAGAGGGAAATACAGGTCTCCAGCGATTTTTGCAATTCGTTCCAGTCATTGGCAGCAGAGAACTGGAAGGAAAGGCGGCCAAAGAAAGTGTTGGCTTTGGGGGTATACCTGCTAGAGCGTGTGCTACGGGTGGGTGTTGTTATTGTGACCAGTGAGCTGAGATAAGGTGGAGCTTTACCTAGCATAGACTTATAGATGACCTGGAGCCAGTGGGTCTGGCGACGAATATGTAGCGAGGGCCAGCCAACTAGAGCATACAGGTCGCAGTGGTGGGTGGTATATGGGGCTTTGGTGATAAAACGGATGGCACTGTGATAGACTGCATCCAATTTTCTGAGTAGAGTGTTGGAGTCTATTTTGTAAATGACATCGCCGAAGTCGAGGATCGGTAGGATAGTCCATTTTATGAGGGTATGTTTGGCGGCATGAGTGAAGGAGGCTTTGTTGCGAAATAGGAAGCCGATTCTAGATTTGATTTTGGATTGGAGATGTTTAAGCATATCCCAGTTTAGGTCACCTAACAGAACGAACTCTGAAGATAGATGGGGGGCAATCAATTCACATGTGGTGTCCATGGCACAGCTGGGAGCTGAGGGGGGTCTATAACAGGCGGCAACAGTGAGAGACTTATTTCTGGAGAGATTCATTTCTAAAATTAGAAGCTCGAACTGTTTGGGCATAGACCTGGAAAGTATGACAGAACTTTGCAGGTTATCTCTGCAGTAGATTGCAACTCCTCCCCTTTTGGCAGTTCTATCTTGACGGAAAATGTTGTAGTTGGCGATGGAAATCTCTGAATTTTTGGTGGCCATCCTAAGCCAGGATTCAGACACAGCAAGGACATCAGGGTTGGCGGAGTGTGCTAATGGAGGCTTCTGATTTTGACATGCATGAAACCAAGGCTTTTTCAGTTACAGAAGTCAACAAATGAGATTGCCTGGGGACACGCAGGGCCTGGGTTAACCTCCACATCACCCGAGGAACAGAGGAGGAGTAGGATGAGGGTACGGCTAATGGCTATCAGAACTGGTCGTCTAGTGCGTTGGCTACAGAGAATAAAAGGAGCAGACTTCTGGGCGTGTAGAATAGATTCAGGGCATAAAGTGCAGACAGGGGTATGTTGGGGTGCGGGTACAGTGGAGGTAAACCCAGGCATTGAGTGATGATAAGAGAGGTTGCATCTCTGGATGCGCTAGTTATGCTTCGCTACAAGCATGTGTCCAATTGTTAGAGGAATTGATTTTATGACAGAATCCATACAGTAACTGTGGTCCTATTGTTAAAATAGAGATCTCATTCTTTCTTCCTCTCTTTCCCCATGCTTTATCCATAATGCCATGTCCAGTACAACAGCTCCATAGTGATGGATCTCTGTGAGTAATCTGGGATGGCTGTCCAGCATTTCTCTTTTATAGCATTTGTCTTGCTACACCATGCTGCTTATGTCTGCAGAGGCAAAATCAAATTAGTTTTCAGTTTTCAGCCTTCCATTGACTGCCAAGGCCTCCACTCAATGAGCCATTTGGGTCAGAATGTAACGTAAGCTGCATTACTTTATCACTCTCTTCGTCAAGGCTTTCTACCCTTCAATGCATTTCTGGTGGAAGAGAAAAGAGTTTATCAAAGAGATACTTGTGTATTATAAGGATGAATGATGAATGGTTCTTGAACAGAGTTAGTTGTTCATTTTACTGCAGCTGACATAAAAGGACCCTGCAGACACGCCACCAGCACCAAACAATTGGTCTGGGACCATCAATGGTCCAACAGAGCAGTTATTGAAGAGGTTTGTACCTTGCAGCAAAACTTCATCCACTTATGTTGTTCTGTTCCCTGCTCACTGATTGATATTGGAAGGCCACCAAACTGAGTATCCAAAAATCCTGATAACCCTGCTGTGACCCAGAATTAATCAGCCAGGTTACTAATCGCTAATACTTCATAATTCCCTTTTGACTGGATACAGGGCGCCTGTAGTTCTCTCCCTCTGCATTATTGAAGGAGAAAGGGATTGCTGTCACACTCAGAATTCCCATCAATGGAAGTAAATCTAGGTAGAGGGCAGAACATTTCAGCACAGCCATTTTAATACTCCTTGTGAGGAAATGGACAGAGTTTTGCCAACAAAGGAAACCAGACAGGACATTTCAGTACAAACCAGGACATTTCAGTACAAACCAAGGACATATGATGTCATAGTCAGTCTCATAACTTTTTTGAGAGATCCTAAAATATTGATTTGAAGAAATGGCTTTCCCTGTCTTTTGTTCGTTGTTTTACAGGCCCTGACAAGAAGGCATATGAGCAAACAAATACACAAACAATCAGGTGAGAGGCCCATATTGGCGTGCAGGAGAGACGCCTCATCTAATCCGGCTGTTTTTAGCTACATGGACTTATCGCTAGGCACAGAGTGGGGCTGACAAACAAATGCCAGCCGTATGTCGATGCAAATGAAAGTCATAGCGAGGGGCTCTCAGCGCTGTGGTGTGTCTGAATGAGGTATTGTGTGCAGACTGCTGCCAGTGAATCTCCTGAGGTTTGAGTACAGGACCAATGTGAGTGCAGGTAGGCCATGGTAGAAACCAGTGGAGGCTGCTGAGGGGAGAACGGCTCATAATATTGGCCAGAACGGAGCTAATGGAATGGCATCAAACACCTGGAAACCAAGTGTTTGATACCATTTCACTGATTCGGCTCCAGTCATTACCCCGAGCCAGTTCTCCCTAATTAAGGTGCCACGACCTCCTGTGGTAGAAGTACAACCAGACACTGAAGGGCTACGATACACTTTAAAGTCCTTTCATTAAATAAAAACTATGTCAATGTGTGTTGACTTTTGTTACTATGTAGGCCTACAGTACATTTCGCTTGTGTTTTTGGATTCAAATGTCTGTCTGCCTAGCATCGGGCTAGTAACTAAAAGGCAGCTGGCTCAAATCCCACTTGCCTTGAGCAAGGCAGTTAAATCACATTTCTCCTGTAAGTCGCTCTGGATAAGAACGTCTGCTATATCACTTAAATATAAAATGCCTCCCACGCCACCATTTGCAGCAGAGTACTTTTTTTTAATTGTGAGCAAAAGGACTCAATTCAATATGCTGTGAATCCGTACATGTATGGTAATAAATGCTTGGACACATACACATGACTCTGAGTCATTAGTCCTAATATAAAGTCTAACAAAGGGTCACTGACTAATGTGTAATCTATGTAAAGTATTCAGATCCCTTGATTTTCTTCACATTTTGTTACGTTACAGCCTTATTCTAAAATTGATTAAATTGTATTTTTTTCTCATCAATCTACACACAATACCCCATATTGACAAAGCAATAAAATTAGTCCCAGTCTGAGGTCCTGAGCGCTCTGGAACAGGTTTTCATCAAGGATCTCTCTGTACTTTGCTCTGTTCATCTTTCCCTCGATCCTGACTAGTATCCAAGTCCCTGCCGCTGAAAAACATTCCCACAGCATGATGCTGCCACCACCATGCTTCACCGTAGGGATGGAGCCAGGTTTCCTCCAGATGTGATGTTTGGCATTCAGGCCAAAGAGTTCAATCTTGGTTTCATCAGGCTAGAGAATCTTGTTTCTCATGGTCTGAGAGTTTTTAGGTGACTTTTAGCAAACTCTAAGCGGGCTGTCGTGCTTTTTACTGAGTGGCTTCTGTCTGGCCACTCTACCATAAAGTCCTGATTGGTGGAGTGCTGTAGAGATGGTTGTCCTTCTGGAATGTTCTCCCATCTCCACAGAGAAACTCTGGAGCTCTGACAAAGTGACCATTGGGTTTTTGGTCACCTCCCTGACCAAGGCCCTTCTCCCCCGATTGCTCAGTTTGGCCAGGAAGAGTCTTGGTGGTTCCAAACTTCTTCCATTTTAAGAATGATGGAGGCCACTGTGTTTTTGAACTCCAATCAAGTTGTAGAAACATCTCAAGATGATCAATGTAAACAGGATGCACCTGAGCTCAATTTCGTGTCTCATAGCAAAGGGTCTGAATACTTATGTAAATACATATATATTTTTTGGAATACATTTATCATTATGGGATATTTTGTGTAGATTGATGAGGGACACTTTTTCATAATATGGCTGTAACGTAACAAAATGTTGAAAAAGTCAAGGGGTCTGAATACTTTCCGAATGCACTGTACATGTTTCTAGCAGTGAGTATTTATAATCCTTACAAGAACATTACATACCAAGCTGAATGACTTGTGGACAGCAAAGCAACAAGAAAGCCTGCTGAGTGGCCACAAAAATACATTGTCCTAACCTGTGTGTCGTTACCTCTTATGGATAAAAAGATTCTGTCCCACATAAGACACAGTAGAGGCCATGATGCAGTGGTCTGCACTGTAACTGAGTGATCAAATTCACCACATGCAGGGTAGCAGCTAGACCAGGTGGACTGAAATGGAGTATTCCCAAATTGCCACAGAGAACAAGAAATTGCTTTACAGCACAAAATGCCAGGTTGTGTGTCAATCTTGGTCTTAGTGTTTGCTTACTCAAGCATTTCGGTTAAAGTTCCTTCAACAGTTTCCTCTAGTAATTGTATTTAAGAATCTGCATTTGAATTGAATCAAGTGTGGTGAAAAATACAACAACAAAATAACAAGAAAACAAGAAAACGATCCTCCAGTGTTGCCTCCACTGAAAGTTTTAAATAATTGATTCAGAGAAACTGATGTACCTGGCCAAGCTTTCCCACACTTGCTGCATTGGCTTCAGACTGGGTTAATCAATCTCTGCACTGCTGAGGATGAGAATAGAATGGCCTCCAGACAGGTGGCAATGGTCTGGACATGGGCGATGCAGCGATGCTACAGTAACGCCTGCACAAAAGCCTCATTAAATATTTTAGCCCTTATGCAACATTGATGGAGATTCAGGTGGACAGGCTGGAGAAGTGGAGTGGGTGTGGTAAGGTTAAAGCACCAACAGTGGTGTAGCTCAAGTTGGGCGAATTCCAAATGATTTACACTTTGAAGGAGTCTAGTGTTTACATACTGTTGCAGGGAATGTGAGCTCTCCTTGCCAACTTCTGCTTGGCCACAGAACACAGATGACCCTGTTGTAGCTACAGAGGCCAAACGTGGCAGAAAGGGAGGAAAGGAGCAGTAGGAGTGAGACTGAGCTGACACATCCTTTGCCGTCTACCAGTGGTAAGCGATTGATCATCTATGAGTGCTGATATGTTACACCCGTGTCACTAACTATTAACATAATTATACAAGAGATAAGCTGACAGGCCAGAATATAGAAGGAGAGCAGCACGCAACAGCGCTCATTAATTATGACCCCCTTCAGCAATTCTGCATACATTGGAACTGCACAGGCTGGTGGGGGAGAGAGAGGGACAGATACATAGACGGGTTGCTTGACAACGTCAAGAAATTATCAATGTGCATTGATGGGGAATAAAGTCGTGTGTAGTTAAAATTCTGAACGATCAGATAGCTAGGAACAATGACAAGAAGCTACTACGTGGGGAAATGTAAGTGGCTTGTTTCAGCTAGTTGTATGTTGATCTTGATACCATGTCTACTTTTGAAGTGTTTTGACTTATGTCACATTTATGCTAATATGGCTAAAATTCTCTAGCTAGCTAACCAACAACTGTAACAATGTATTTATTGTGCAAATGTATTTATGTCCATGTTTGTCCATGTGTGTTGTGTATAACATCCCTGTGTGCCCTTGCAACTGTAAGGAAACATGAATATAGCATTGAGTCATCAATGCAGTCCTAAAAGGAAACAGAACTTTGCTGTGGTCTCATGAGTTTCAAAGGAAGTCATGTTGATTAAATAAAAATGTATATATGCTAGTTGTGAAATATCACACTGCTTCTACATACAGTGCCATTTGTACTGCAGTTTTGATTTAAGCCTTTATTTCTGCACAGGGAAGGGGCATTGTTAAGGGGAGACAAGAGAGGCAGGAATTTTGTGCATCTTTACCTAGTTGTAAATCAAGTTGTGACGTAGCTCCAACCAGATAACAACCAAAATATGACATATTTTTCTAGGCGTCTTCGTAAAAAAACCTGGTTGTAGCCTAGTATCTCTTTACCCACAAAAACAGATTTCAACCAGAAAGTGACGTTATTATGACATCCCAAGTTAAACGTTGCCTGCTGGGCAGGGACAACCTGAACTGGACTTAATTGTATTTGTCTGCATTTTGTGACCAAAGTCCAAAATCCTAGAGAATTTCTCCCCTCCCCTGGCTGCACACACACAGTACACTTTATGTTTTCATTATAGTCTCCTGGACTACTTCATACAAGACGTGACCTTTACCAGTGAGATTCAGTGGCTTTGGTCAACACCCAAGGAGCATTCTCCATTTTGCAATTCCACTGAATTCACAGCTACTGTCACTTTCACTTACTATCATAGTGACTGCACCTTGCACCCAGTGCTATACACGGAACTGTAAGCATATAAATCATACATACACGTGGGATATATACGTGTTGGCAAGACATAAGTGTTGATCCCATGCATGACATTATTTATGGAACTTTTTTGATGAGAGCTGAATGTAAATGTGTTGTAATGAAATGTACAGAATTATTAGTCTGTAAGGTACAAACTTGATAATGCCTTCGGAATGTAAACGGAAGTGTAATAGTGTCAATTAGCATGTAATAGATTATTGTTCACTGTGTTAATAAATACATTGACTATTGACTGTAAGTGTGGAACATCCATCGTTGCATGACAGAAACAGATACAACAGTAGGAGTAAAATGTTTTTGTTTATGGATTGTTGTTAGAGGATACAACTCAAAGCTTCTTAGAGCTCAATGTAAAAGTCAGTCACTTACAGAATAAATCGTTTTTCTGCTGTGTCTATCTCAGCATGATCTTGCTCTACGTGTGTGCAGCACATTGAATAGTGTTTAGTCTATTTTCAGCACTGGCACTCCCCTGTTGAAAATGAATATTTCCCTGTTTGTCTTCGATTGCTACTACTAGGAACATTCTGTCCTTCTTTAATAAAAATGTTTGACTAAGTTTTTATTTGCTTTGTCATTTCTTTGTTGGGGGGGGGGGGCTTACAGGTTCAATATTCATGACAATTTACACACTGTATACCACATGTACACTTTATACCACATGTACCCATAGGCCGCCACTCTAAATAAAATAGAAATAAATACATACAGAGAAACAACAATATTGATCAGACAGGATTTTGTAATAATAAAATTGGTATGTAAATAAAAAATAAACAAAAAGAGGTAGGCCTACACCCCCAACTCCC
The DNA here is from genome assembly GCA_003317085.1 of Hucho hucho. Taxonomy (NCBI): domain Eukaryota; kingdom Metazoa; phylum Chordata; class Actinopteri; order Salmoniformes; family Salmonidae; genus Hucho; species Hucho hucho. Next base: position 558,905 of record QNTS01000427.1, on the reverse strand, counting down.
TGTCCCATTTACACCACCCCAACATGTCTCTGTCCAACACCCGCATCCCCCCACCCGGAAACCATGTTTTCCAATCTTCCCACCCCGCCTAGCCACACAGGTTGGTTGTTAGTCCCCACCCCCCGTATATTACCCACCCGCCCCACCTCCCCATCACTTATCCCCTAAGCTCATTCATGCACTTCGAAGTGTCCCAGAAGCATTTAACTACAGGACACTTCCTCATCATATGAAGACATTTAGGGGACACAGTGAACAGTTGGGAGTTTGGGCCAATTTCATTATAAAATTTTTCCTTTGTGTTAAATACAGTCTGAACAAACTTAAAATGTATAAATTGATGGTTCGGATTATGGGATGCCAAGGTCATACTTTTCCAGTTAAACAGTTGTTCAGATTCACTTACATCTGAGGACCATACTTTTTTAATGGCTAGCTTAGAATATGAGCTTTCCAAAACTTATTTATATATTATAGAGAACAGTCCTTTCGGGAGCCCATATAATTTATTTATAAATCCCATAACTGTATGGTTCTGTAGTTGGGTTTCCCAAGGGACTCTACAGGCTAGAATAGCTGACCTAAGATGTAAATATAGAAAAAAGGAGTTGCCTGGTAATATACAGTATATGTGTCTTTCAAATCTAGAAATGTTCTCAAACCATTACTGTCCATGATATTGGCAAGGGTACGGATTCCACATTTGGACCATTGTGGGGATGCAAACGGCTGCCTTCCAGATGTAAGGCATTATTGTAAAATGTTGGAGTATGGGCGTGCCATTTTGATTCCCAGTAAAATTTTGCGCCAAATAGAAATTGTGTGACCAATAATAGGACAAATACCTAGTTTACATTGTTTGAGGGATATATCAGTGAAGACCACCTCTTCCAGGTCAATAGGAGACACCATATCTCTCTATACTCAGCCAGGGGGCGGAAGAATGATGTCTAAACCAATTTAGGATGGGATAAAATGCAAGTGCCTGGAAATACAATTTAAAGTTTGGTACGGATAGTCTTTCCCTCTTTGCAAGTTTGTTGAGGGGGGAGACCACGTAAGAATTGAACTACAGAAACTACATTCTGTCCTTATTTTGACAGAGAGCAAGACTTGTATGTGTGTAACGTTGAATGATTTGAAGTGATTTAACATTTGCAGACTTAGTTTTGAAAGCAGAATTCTCAGAATTGTAACCTAATTTGAGATTTCTATTACCCTGATAAACATACAGTACCTTAAAACAATTTGGTTTGACAACTCATCTGTCAAGTTCAAGTTCAGTATAGCCTGGGTATGGCACAATGCTGTCAAAATCCTGACTATACACACAGGAATTTGTGCGTTATTAGTTTCGTGTCATGCGACAGACACGTGTGCACATCCGGTGTGCAATATTCAAAAGCTATTGGTTTGTGGTTTGCCTTGGGACTACTGTAGAGCTGAGGTATCATATCTGTGCTCGTATTGTTTTTCTGTGTTTATGTATTGTTATTACAAAAACAAATTCCTTCATAATAAAACTTTGTGCCAGGAAGTTTATGCTTGTTTGGGAGCAGTCACATGATAGCACTCCAGATGCCGAGTATTCCCTATAGAGTACGCCAGAAGACACAGTATCTAGCAACAAGGCACAGTGTGTACCAACATTTTCCTCTCAACGTTGAGTTCACCAAAACAGCTTCAATGCATCTCTAACTTCACAGTAACAAGCATATGGAGAGCCAGTACAGTGTGTAGTTAGGAATTAATGCATGAATGAATGAATACAATGCACCAAGCAACCAGGGAAGAATGCTTAGAAGGCTAAAACACTGCCTGTAAACCTGCCCCTTGTCCTCCCAGCAGCTGTTGTTGAGCTGATCTTGTTTCCAGCCATCTACCAGGGGCTCTTTGAGCCCTCGTAGACTACTGCCGCAGATCTCGCAAACATCTGCCCAGTCCTGCCTAGGCCTCTGGGGTAGAGGATTGAGCCTGCACCACACCGCCGCCAAAGTAATTCGCTCATGTACCCCTTCCCCGGTGGCTGAAACCTAAAGAAAGGTTGGTTGCTTCCTCTCACACGCTACCATTTTTGGAGCAGAATAAACTCAATTAAATATAATGGTGGAGCTGAAGGTAGAGGATGAGGGAAGTGAGAGGAATGAGTAGTGCATGCTATCTCTGTGACACCCAGGGCATGGACTCCTCACGGCAGCCTACATTTTTCCTGACCCCTGGATGGGTGTGCATGCAGAGAGAGAGGTTCCTCTGGGCTCTGGCCATTGTGCTGCCTTCTCAGCTGAGAGGAAGTGACAGATTGGTGCTGTAAAATTGTGGGGCAGAGCAGACCAGAGAGGAATCAGGGGCCTGGAGCCTCAGGTCCTGGGCTGTGGTCTGCACAGCTTAACATTCTGCAGATGCACAGAGAGAGGGTTGCTGACCAGCAGAGATGGCCGATCAGAAACCACTCTCTAGGTTCAAAGGTGAATCTATCGAGAAGTGGAATATTACAAAAAGCCAACCGAGGCAGTAGCAATACACTAAATGTGGATTATGTAAACCCTTAAAATATTTTATCTCAACTAATATATTCTATATTCATTTATTTTAGCTGATGAATATTCGCATGGCACCCACGTCATATATATATATATATATATATATATATATATATATATACATATACATACGTACAATATTATATAAAATTCAATAAAATAACATTCTTTAAGTAAACACATAGCATAATCCATAATGATTTTGCATCCATTCATCCCTCAAGAGATTTGGATAAGAATAGTCACATTCTTGAGGTGCCAAAATAAATAAAATATTCCCTCAAAACAGTGTATCCAGATCTGAGCCTGAGCCCTTAATTGCAGTGACATCCAGAAGAGTGCACTCTGTCTACAAACTACAGAATCTAAACAAATTCTCTGCTCTCTCCAAACTGGGTTATGTGTGCAAAAAAGGTCACAGAAAAACTTGGAATATGAACACTCAAAATGTGATGCAAGCCTAAATACAGCATGTGGTTTGCTGCAGAAAATAAAACAGTTAAAACAGGGGTGGAGGGGATAGAGACTGATGACAAAGCCAAATCCCCCTCAGTACTGCTTCGGTGACATAGCGTGTCTGGCATGGCCCCCCCCAGCCGCAAAGCATGTCTGAATAGAACACAACATGGGGTGGCAGGGTAGCCTAGTGGTTAGAGCGTTAGACTAGTAACCGTAAAGGTTGCAAGTTCAATTCCCTGAGCTGACAAGATACAAATCAGTCATTCTGCCCCTGAACAGGCAGTTAACCCACTGTTCCTAGGCTGTCATTGAAAATAAGAATTTGTTCTTAACTGCCTTTCCTAGTAAAAAAAAACATTATGCCATTGTGAATATGTGTGATCATGCTCTTATCAGTGTGTATAATGAGAAAGCGTGCTAATGGTGGAATTAGGTTGTTTACATACCACAGTAATGGCTAATGAACAGTTTGCTGTACATAACCAATGCTGTTATTAGTTGAGGGAAAGGACAATAGCAGCCAAAATGTTTATTACAGATAGGCAGGAGCAAAGCAACTGCCACAGTAGTAGTAGTCAGTGTGAGATGCTGTGAAGACATCTATTTAAAATAGTTTGTTTGTCATCTTAACTTGTAGAGCGTTGAATGTAAGATGGCTAACCTGACAACACATGTAAGTCATTGTGAAGTCAATCCATACGAAGACAGAAATACAATACACACACATGCACACAAACTGTTTTGAAGTGTTTATAATGACAGGTCTGTGTTTTTGTGTGAAAAGCAATTTGTCTGCTATTATTTGGCCGCTATTGAATACTTTTGGTTCACTACATGTGCAATGTCATCATTGTTGACATCTATGTTTACGCTGTATGTCTATAGCTCAGAGGGTATGCATGTATCTTGAAGCAGAGGGAAACTTGGCCCGCTCCTCTCATACTGTAATATAACTTTTTATACAAACATTCAAATAAGATGAATATGTAAATATGCAGTGTGACTGCATATAACTCTTCTAGCAAATGGACTGGTCATCTCCTAAAATCCCAAATAACTACTTATGACATTTGTCCTCTTCGACGGAAATAATTTTGTCCTCACAAGTCTTTGGAGTAACCAACACAGACAAACTTAGTGAAGTACCAAGTAGCCTACCATGCTTAATGTGTTAATGTGCCCTTTAGCTTCTTTTGTCCTCATAGGATGGGTTAGAGTGTGGAACCTGGCTTGTTTGTTTTCTCAGTTCCTAGCTTGTGTGCAAACACTTTGGTATGTTTGACTGTATTTTAAAGGAACCTTAGGGACCTAAGTGGCCAGTACAGTGCAGCGCTGCAGCTAGTGTATTCCACCCTGATACATCAGGGAGCAGAGGACTGCAGCTGAAGACACTTGACAATTACCCTGACCCCAGGGCTGAGGATCCAAAAAGAAAAATACTCATAAATCCAGCTAAATATTAGTTAGTGTCACTAGTATGCGTACTGCATGGCGGAGTGAATAGGATATTTATCTATTAGACGAGTGTTAAATTTATTTCCTGATACTTCACAGTGTAGGTTTAGACCAATGGTAATGGTAATGTGTCTCCAGTCTGTAGGAAGAGATGTACAGCACTGACTGTAATGCTGTGCTTTCCAGGCCCCTCTGGGGAGCCGCGGGGGAGAGTCCACTAGTATCAGCCTCCATCAAAGGCCATTTGTCAACTTTCTTTAGTGCACTCTAGTTCACAGAGCTGATAGGGCTAGCCCTGATGCCCCCAAATCCTCTGCAGGCATACTGCGTCAAGTGGAAAATGGAAGTTCACTGCGCAGCAGCATGACAGTGGAGGACTTTTTAGCTTGTGAGTGGAAGAGTTTGTTTTCATCCCTGGATATAGGTCTGTAGCTGTCCATAGTACTGTTTATGGCAATAGCTGCCTGGATATCTGTCCATAGTACTGTTTAGGACAATAACTGCCTGGGTATCTGTCCATAGAAATGTTTAGGGCAATAGCTGCCTGGGTATCTGTCCATAGTACTTTTTTTACTGTGGCTACTAGAATATAGCGCTGTAGCTGTACATAGTGTCTATAGCTACCTTGGTATAAAGCTATAGCTGTCCATGGTGCTGTTTAATGCTACAGCTGCCTTGGTATAAGGCTGTATTTGTCCATGGTGCTTTTTTGGCTGCAGGTGCCTTGGTATAGGGCTGTATCTGTCCATGGTGCTTTTTTGGCTGCAGGTGCCTTGGTATAGGGCTGTATCTGTCCATGGTGCGGTTTTGTTCAATTACTGGGTATAATAACAATAAAAAAATTTTTTTACCTTCATTTAACTAGGCAAGTCAGTTAAGAATAAATCCTTATTTACAATGATGGCCCAGGAACAGTGTGTTAACTGTCTTATTCAGGGTCAGAACGACAGATTTTTACCTTGTCAGCTCGAGGATTCGATCTAGCAACTTTTCGATTACTGGCCCAACGCTTTAACCACTAGGCTCTAACCACTAGGGGTTGCTTATATTTGTTGTGTTACACACTTCTACAAGTGTGTTTTGAACATTTGTTTTTTGCATATCCCAAGTCCCCCTGAGACACCCGTAGGGAATGGGGTCACCATTGTCCAGAGCCCCTGGAGCAATTCGGGTTAAGTGGATTGCTCAAGGGCACAGCACTACATTTTTCACCTTGTTGGCACTGGGATTCGCCCAACACCCTAACCTTGAGGCTAACTGCTCATGGTGCTGAAACATGTGCTCTGATAATAAGCCAGAGCAGCTTCTTGTTTCAGAGATCTGTAAAAACATAATTGGACAGTATTTGAAGCATAGATTTGGAATTAAGGTTGGCTGGATTAAGTTTAAGGATATGAAGAACATAGCCCCAAGTAACAAGCATTGCAATTACTTGTCTGTGAATTCATTAGCAAAGTCTTCTGCCTTTTTCCATATTTTGTTACTTTACAGCCTTATTCTAAAATGGAATAAATATATGTTTTCCCTCATCAGTCTACACACAATACCCCATAATGACAAAGGAAAAACAAGTTTTTATAAATGTTTGCAAATGTATTTAAAATAAAAAACCGAAACATTACATTTGCATAAGTATTCAGACCCTTTGTTGAAACACCTTTGGCAAGGATTACAGCCTTGAGTCTTCTTGGGTATGACGCTACAAGCTTGGCACACCTGTATTTGGGGAGTTTCTCCCATTCTTCTCTGCAGATCCTCTCAAGCTCTGTCAGGTTGGATGGGAGCATCATTGCACAGCTATTTTCAGGTCTCTCCAGAGATATTCGATCGGGTTCAAGTCCAGGCTCTGGCTGGGCCAAGGACATTCAGAGACTTGTACCGAAGTCATTCCTGCGTTGTTTTGGCTGTGTTCTTAGGATCAATGTCCTGCTGGTAAGGCCCCAGTCTGAGGTCCTAAGCGCTCTGGAGCAGGTTTTCATTAAGGAACTCTCTGTTCTTTGCTCCGTTCATCTTTGCCTCGATCCTGACTCCTCTCCCAGTCCCTGCCGCTGAAAAACATCCCCACAGTATGATGCTGCCAACACCATGCATCACCGTAGGAATGGTGCCAGGTTTCCTCCAGACTTGACGCTTGGCATTCAGGCCAAAGAGTTCAATCTTGGTTTCATCAGACCAGAAAATCGTATTTCTAATCGTATGAGAGCCTTTAGGTGCCTTTTGGCAAACTACAAGCGGGCTGTCATGTTCCTTTTACTGAGGAGTGGCTTCCGTCTGTCTGGCCACTCTACCATAAAGCCCTGATTGGTGGAATGCTGCAGAAATGGTTGTTCTTCTTGAAGGTTCTCCAATCTCCACAGAGGAACTCTGGAGCTCTGTCAGAGTGACCATCGGGTTCTTTGTCACCTCCCTGACCAAGGCCCTCTCCCCCGATTTCTTAGTTTGGCCATGCGGCCAGTGTCTTGGTGGTTCCAAACTTCTTCCACTTAAGAATGATGGAGGTCACTGTGTTCTTGGGGACCTTCAATGCTGCAGAAATGTTTTGGTACCCTTCCCCAGATCTGTGCCTCGACACAATCCTGTCTCGGAGCTTCCTTCAACCTCATGGCTTGGTTTTTGCTCTGACATGCACTGTCAACTGTGGGACCTTATATAGACAGGTGTATTCCTTTCTAAATCATGTCCAATCAACTGAATTTACCACAGATCGACACCAGTCAAGTTGTAGAAACATCTCAAGGATGATCAATGGAAACAGGATGCACCTGAGCTCAATTTCGTGTCTACTAGCAAAGGGTCTGAATACTTATTAAATAAGATATTTCTGTCTTTTATTTTTAATACATTTGCAAAAATGTCAAAAAAACGTTTTTCGCATCGTCAATATGGGGTATTGTGTGCAGATAATAATTTTATCCATTTTAGAATAAGGCTCTAAAGTAACAAAATGTGGAAAAGTTTAAGGGGTATGAATACTTTCTGAATGCACTGTATGTAATGTTTGTTGATTTATTTTTCCAAAACTCATGAATGTGATGTATTTCAATGTGTTACACATTTATTGTTGCATGAAAGCAGGGTTTATTCCACTACAACCATTTGTTTATACACACAATGTTATATCTGTAAAAGTAAGCATTGAAATACTAGTGTTTAATTCTTGAAGTCCACAAGGTAGAAATATGAGAGAAGGATGAAAACAATGATTACAATGCACCTGGCAGGTTGGAGAACCGTGGAGTAATGGAGGGGAGGGAAAACAACAAAGGACATCAGAGGATTCAAGCTTGGGGTTGATCCATAGCAAAGGCACCTCAAAGCAAAGGTATCAACAAGGAGGGTAAAAATAAGGCGCAATTGAAGAAAGTGGAAGGAGCTCATCCATATTTTATTATCAGCGGAAACATTCCCCTACATTAAGAAGTTAAGAATAAACCCTGCTGCCAGAAATTAGGAAAAGGAAGAAGCAAGCACAGGCTTCAAACATTCCTCATATTTTTCCTGACTGATGATTATAAAAACACATTTTTAAATGTATCCAAGGTGGAAAGCCAAGCACATGCATATTGGCAGCTTGCTGAAACTTTCATTAAGAAGCTGGACACGCTAGCGCCCCACTGCCTAACAAGTTAATGTTTTTCTGTTTATTTAATAAACATATATTTACATTCAAACGAATCAAAATGCTCTGAAGACCTCTGAAAGAGTATGTTAAAATGATGTTGTTAGTGTAGAACAGAGACAGAGTTCAGATGAAAACAGAGTTCAGATGAAAACAGAAGTAATGTATATCAAACCTGCACTGTGAGAAACCCTGCATGGGCTTTATTGAATTCAAGCCTGAACAATACACACCTATGGACCTCTCAGTATACATGTGCGATGTTATTGCTAGAACTAATCACTCTGCATGTAAATAAATTGCACATTCTCATTTGTGTGTTCCCAAAAAACTACAATCTCACAAGAAACAGACTCCCTAAATTCAACTTGATAAGCGATTGCATGAGCACATCAGTGTGGTTTGCATTTAAAACACAAAGACTTAAATGTTGTATCTTAATGGTCCTGTATTTAACTGACGTCAGTGTGTTAGAGGTTACATTTTTCAGTGATAGGCAAAGAAATAGTATTTTTCCAATGCCCTCTGTTTGCTGTCTGTGAGTCAGCATGCAAACCAGACAATAATAATTAAGAAACAGATGTGAAGCTGCTTACGATTACTTTTTGCAATATGCAAGAACCCCCCCCACACACACACACACTGTTAACATTGATAAGGCTGTGACACAAGCAGGAGTGCAAACATGCCTTAATAATGAATCAATTGATTGTGCACAGTGGCTAACGTCAGAGCAGTGACTTATGTGGCAGCAGCACAACTAACACATGGGGATCGTTGCTATCAGACTACATTTTAGTCACCCAGAGAAATAAGCTCAGAACACTTAGTGGCTGGACGCAGTGTGCAGATTAAACCTGTTTACTTCACTGTCTAAGATTAAATGCTTGTGGGAGTTAAAAACATAAATCACCACGGCAGCACAGAACCTCATGAATGACTTCCGTCATAAAAAAAATACTATGGTATAGATGCTATAGTATTTATTCTAGGGTTTTTGTGGAATTTACTGTAGTATTCACTGTAGTGTTTTTGCAGACTGGACTGTAGTATGCTGTAGTATTTGTGGTTTACTAATGTATAAACACTGCAGTAAAAAAAATATATTATACTGAACAAAAAGATAAAAGCAACATGTAAAATGTTGGTACCATGTTTCATGAGCTGAAATAAAAAATCCCAGAAATGTTCCATATTCACAAAAAGCTTATTTCTATCAAATGTTGTTCACAAATTTGTTCACATCCTTGTTAGTGAGCATTTCTCCATTGCCAAGATATGCCACACCTGTGTGGATGGATTATCAAAAAGCATGATCATTACTAAGGTGCACCTTGTGCTGGGGACAAGAAAAGGCCATTCTAAAATGTGTGGTGTTGTCACACAACATAATACCACAGATGTCTCGTGTTTTGAGGGAGCATGCAATTGGCATGCTGACTGCAGGAATGTCCACCAGAGCTGCTGCCAGATAATTGAATGTGCATTTCTCTACCATAAGCCGCCTCCATTCCAATTTTAGCAAATTAGGCATCAAGTCCAAACTGCCTCACAACCGCAGACCAGGTGTAACCACTCTAGACCAGGACCTCCACACCCGGCTTCTTCACCTGCAGAATCGTCTGAGACCAGCCACCCGGACAGCTGATAAAACTGTGGATTTGCGCAATCTAAGAATTCCTGCACAAACTGTCAGAAATCATCTCTGGGAAGCTCATCTGCATGCTCGTCGTCCTCACCAGGGTCTTGACCTGACCTTCGATGGCCACTGATACGCTGGAGAAGTGTGCTCTTCACGGATGTATGCGGTTTCAACTGTACCAGGCAGATGGCAGACAGCGTGTATGGCGTTGTGTGGTCGAGCGGTTTGCTTATGTCAATGTTGTGAACAGAGCAGACATATGGGCAGGCATAAGCTATGGACAATGAACACAACTGCATTTTATCGATGGCAATTTGAATGCACAGATATACCGTGATGAGATCCTGAGGCCCATTGCCGTGCCATTGATCCGCCGCAAACACCTCATGTTTCAGCATGATAATGCACGGCCCCATATCGCAAGGATTTGTACACAATTCCTGGAAGCTAAAAATGTCCCAGTTCTTCCATGGCCTGCATACTCACCAGACATGTTATCAATTGAGCATGTGTGTGAAGTACGTGAATGACAGTATGTGTATGACAGCATGTTTCAATTCGCGCCAATATCCAGCAACTTCACACAGCCGTCAAAGAGGAGTCAGTCATTGAAGAGGAGTGGGACAACATTCCACAGGCCACAATCAACAACCTGATCAACTCTATGCGAAAGAGGTGTGTCGCGCTGCATGATGGAAATGGTGGTCACACCAGATACCGACTGATTTTCTGATCCACACCCCTACAATTTTTGTTGTTGATATCTGCTACCAACTGATGCATATCTGTATTCCCAAATCATGCGAAATCAATAGATTAGGGCTTAATTTATTTATTTCAATTGGCTGATATCCTTACATGAACTGTAACTAAAGTACATTCTTTGAAATTGTGGCATGTTGCTTTTATATTTTTGTTCAGTGTATATACTATAGTAATTCATATTTTCTTTTTGTGGACATTACTGTAGTATTCACTGTAATGTTTTGTTGTATTATCTTTGGTATAGCAGTGGGGGCTTTCAACCTGAGGAAACCTACTGAACAAAATACTCAAAGAGCAAATTTTCTATAACCTGCAGGGAACAAAATATATGGTCTATACTTTGCATTTATGTTTCTCACTTGTGGGTGGCACAAACTGGGATATGGGGAAGGGGAATGGGCAGGGTATATGCAAATTAAATGCTGTAGTATAATACACTATAGAAATTACTGTAGTGTTTTTGCGGACTTGTAGTGTTTTTGCGGACATTACTGTAGTATTTACTGTAGTGTTTTTGTGGTCTGTAGTATACTGTAACATTAACTACTGTAACAGTATTCTACATTATACTTCTTAATTATATAGTACTCTAAGTACTACAAATGATCGAGGGATACCACAGTGTGCAGTATACTATTTTACAGTATACTACAGTTTACTACAGAATTCTACAGTAAGTAATAATACAAATTATACATGTAATTTGTATAGCGCTTTTTATTAATGTTACATCAAAGCTAAAAAAAATTATCTATAATATTTTACAAAATTATATGAAAAAATACAATACATTTAGAATCAAGGGAGGAAATAACAATAGTAGGCTAGGTGCTAAAAGGACTTTACATATTAGGACCATGCGAAAGTTCCTATTCATGGAGCTGCACTCAGATGGTCAGGGAGAGCATTCCATAGGCAAAGGGCAAGGCAGCAGAAGGCACCGAGCCTTGGAGACATATGGAGACATGTCTTGGGGATTTTAAGCATTGGTGAGTTGCTGGAGCAGAGAGTGTGAGGTGGCTCATTGATATGGTCGCTGATATGGTCGCTGGGGGGTGGCAGGTAGCCTAGTGGTTAGAGCGTTGGACTTGTAACCGGAGGGTTGCAAGTTCGACTCCCCAAGCTGACAAGGAAAAAATCTGTCGTTCTGCCCCTGAACAAGGCAGTTAACCCACTGTTCCCCGGGCGCCGAAGATGTGGATGTCGATTTAAGGCAGCCCCCCGCACCTCTCTGATTCAGAGGGGTTGGGTTAAATGCGGAAGACACATTTCGGTTGAAGGCATTCGGTTGTACAACTGACTAATAATGGTGACTTTGATGTAGGTGGGACTCAATCCATTCAAGGCTTTAAACACTAGGAAGAGGATTTAAAAGTTTATCCTATAGTTGACCGGTTCAGCAATGATGGGGTGTAATGGGCTGACTTCTTGGTCCTGATCAGGACTCTGGCAGCACTATTCTAGAGAAGTTGTAGCCTCTGAAGTGATTTGGCTGGAAGGTCCCGAACAGAGCATTGCCATAGTCGATCTGAGAGAAGATGAAGGCGTGGACGAGTTTCTCTGCGTCTGGCTGGGAGAACGATGGTTTGAGCCAGGCAATGTTTCTCAGATGGAAAAATTATGTTTTATATGGGCATTAAAGGAAGGATCAAATTTGACTGCCAGGTTGGAGATAACACAAGAAAGATGGATGGCTTAAAACCATCAATTGTAGGACAGACGTTTGCAGCACTGGTGACCTGCTTGGTTGTCCTAATAAGCATAGCCTCAGTCTTGCTTCTGTTCAGCTGGAGGAAGTTCTCTTTCATTCATGTCCTGATGTCATCTAGGCAGGTTTTGATGGGGCTAAAAGTGTGTCCAGTTTGGTAGTAATATATACTTGGGTATCGTCAGGGTAGTAGTGGAAGTTGATGTTATAGTCGCTGAGGATTTGGCCGAGAGGGAGTATGTAGATTAGGAACAGAAAAGGGACACCGCATGTGACTGCAGACTCCTCTGATCTGGACATTATGTATTGCTTCCTATTGGAGAGGTAGGAGGAGAACCAGTTAAGAGCAGTTCCAGAGACTGCAGTGTGCTGTCTGAGAAGGATGTTGTGGTCAACTGTGTCAAAAGAAGCACTGAGATCTAAGAGTAGGGGCAGGCTAGTTGATCCAGAATCTGCAGCCATCAGTAGGTTGTTGGTAACTTTCACGAGAGCTGTTTCACTGCTGTGCAAGGGCCGGAAGCCAGACTGGAAAACGTTGTACAGCTGATGGGAAGACAGATGGGATTGAAGCTGGTTTGCAAACACTTTCTCCAGTACTTTCCAGTCCAAGAGGCTTCTAAAAAGCTTCTACCCCCAAGCCATAAGACTCCTGAACATCTAGTCAAATAGCTACCCAGACTATTCACATTGCCCCCCCCCTCTCCACACCACTGCCATTCTCTGTTGTCATCTATGCATAGTCACTTTAATTAACTCTACCTACATGTACATACTACCTCAACTAACCGGTGCCCCTGCACTTTGACTCTGTACCGGCACCCCCCCGTTTAAATTGTTATTTTTTACTGCTCCTCTTGAAATACTTGTTACTTTTATCTCTTATTCTTACTCTTATTTTTTGAAACTGCACTGTCGGTTAGTGGCTCTTAAGTAAGCATTTCACTGTAAGGTCTACACCTGTTGTATTTGGCACATGTGACTAATAAAATTTGATTTGATTTGATTTTGATAGAAAGGGGAAGTTGGAGATGGGCCTGTAGTCGGATAGGATGTCCTGGTTGTCATGGTATGCCTGATAGTGTTACGGGATGTCTTTAAGCGGTACGTAAGGCAGTTCTCTTGAGGCATTCTGGTGACGTGCACAAAAACAACTTACCTAGAAAGGTACTCCTCTGACTGGACATTGATGTTATATTACATACATGTCAGAAGTGGGATGACAAGCTCACATCCTACTAAGAAAGTAGACTATGGTGAAGTTTGACCGATCGCAAAACTTTAGCTTTGATAAAACGACGTAATGGACGGTTTGGAAACAATGTTTTATGAGATTCAGAACCGCTACCAAGTTGGATCAGGAAGATGGCAATGTTCAGGTCAGTTCACTCATATATGCCATGGGCAGTGAGGCAGGGAACATTTTCAAGTCATTCACCTTTGCAACAGAGGATGAGAAAGCAGACTTTGATATTGTCATGAGGAAATATAATAAATACTTTTTTCCCAAACAGAACGTTATTCACAAACATGCCTGTTTTTATCAATGAGTACAGCTGCCTCAGGAAAACGCAGAGACACTTATCAGAGCCCTTTATGAGCATTGGATAGGAAACACTCTAAAGTTTCTAAGAGTGTTAAAATATTGTCTGTGAGTATAACAGAACGGATATAGCAGGCGAAAACCCGAGGAATTTCTGTCCTGGAAAAAGTGTTTTTGACACATTGCCTCATTTTGAAACCCTCCCTATTGAAAACAGCCATTTCTGGGAGTAAGATTGCAGTACCTATTGCTTCCACTGGATGTCAACAGTCTCTAGACAGTGTTTGGTGATGTTTAGTTGCTCTGGATGGTAATAGAAGAAGAATTTCGAACTAGTCATCGGATGTAAACAGAAGAGGAAGCGCGTTCACGGGCTCGCACGCGCTGTGGTTTTTTCCTTTCCTATCGTCCAGTTTATAATCCGGTTGAAATATTATAGTAAATATACATAAAAGTGTTTCTAAGGATACATTATCAATGATGTTTGATTGTTCTTGGACAAGTGTATAGGTATAGGTTGAACGAGTTCTCTTCACTGTTCAATGGGCGAGTGGACGCTGTATTTTATGAACATAATGCGCCAACCAAACTGAGATTTATGGATATAATAAATGACTTTTTCTAACAAAAGAACCATTGGATGTCTTCGTTGGACACTTGGGAAGCCCTCAGCAGAAGTTATTCAAAAGGTAAGGGATTTGTTTTCGCTGTGAAATGGGTTTTGTGTGAACCCGCGATGGTTTATGAATTTATGCTAATGGATAGAAATATTTTAGGTACTATCCTCAAACAATCAAATGTTGTGCTTTCGCCATAAAGCCTTTTTGAAATCTGACAACGCTGTGATATTGCCAAGAAGCAGAGCTTTTGATGACTTTGCAACACTTGTATATTGATGAATGTTTAATAATTCAACTTTTGGATTTTGAATTTGGCGCCTTGCATTTCACCGGGTAGTGTCGGGAGTGGGGCTAGCACCCCACCACTCCGTAAGTAGTTAACGCAATTCTAACCGTAAACACTAAATCTAACTTTAACCCTAAACCTCCTAGAAATAGAATTTGACCTCATAGGGACTAACAAAATGTCCCCAGTTGGCAAAAAAAAATGTTTAATATAGTTAAACACATCCACACACTCAAAAGCTTCTGTTAGAGTGCCTTTAGGTTTCATGAGGGTTGTAACTCAGGGACTGGTCTAAGAAGTCTGATCCTTAGATTTCTGCATAGCTGTGTTCTTTTACTAGACCCATTAAAGCAAACCAGACATGACAACCTCACAACAGCAAAAAAAAAGAAAAGCCAGGCAAGCCTCTCGGACCCAAAAGCCTCAAACATCTAATAAAATATATTTAGACCATCAACCAATTGGTACATTCAACGTCCAAATTATTCATTTTTCATTCAACATCCTGTTAGTTGAAATCCACATACCCTATACTCAAGTTGAGCTGTGGTAATTTGGCATACTTCATTGAGGTATGGTACTGTGTACCACAGCAATACACTTTACCTCACTGGAATCACAATGAGCAACAACCCATAAAGCATATCCCCTCTGTGTCAGCCAGCCTGGGCTGTCACTTAGAAACCATATGACGAAACAAATGTTAGCTGCATGGAGTGCAATGCCACAGCATTAGCTATGTGACAGCCAGCTAGACATGTGAGTGGTACACAATTAATTGCTTTATATACTCTGGCAGCCACTAGAAAATTACAGAGCAGACCAACATGCCTGTAGGTTGACTCAATGTGCTTATCATGAAATGTAAAACCTTATTGTTTGCCACTCTGAATGGCAATGCTGCCCACTGGGCACACACTATTTGAATCAACATATTGAGTCAACGTATTGACACCGCCCACTGGGCACAGATGTCAATTCAACGTCTATTCCACATTGGTTCAATGTAATTTCATTGTTACATTGAACCAATGTGGAATAGACGTTGAATTGACATCTGTGCCGAGTGGGCGGTGTCATCTCGACTAGAACCAGCATGTCTATAGCCTTTCTCACTCAAGAAAAAGAGTTGAGATTCTTGGCATTGCACAGCAGAGTTCCGACACAAATTGAATATCTATGTTCTCACAAAAAAAAAGAGATAATAGATTATTTGAATTAGAATGAAGTGTCCTGATAACTGCAATACGTTTTTGTGAGGCTGGTTTAACAATCCTTGAATGGTTATCGGCATGTGGGCTTTCAAATTAAGAAATCTTTTTTTTTTCTCCTGAAGCCACGAGGCATCACATAATATATAAAAACAGTAGTCAGGAACATTTTGCAGTCATTTTACATTCTGCTTTATGTAATCACAATATGTGTCGGTCAGATTGCCTTCACCTACAAATTGGATGCATTGTGCCAGGCAAAAGAGCTGAATAAGTTAAAGGGTCTAAAAAACACAATTGAGGAGTAATCCTGGTGACAGGGAGATGAAGAGTGGCAGCCACAATGAGAGGCATGTAAGGAAGAAGTGGGACCTAGTGAGATAGGTCGCCGCCAGGCACAACAGCAGGAAGTGGGAAGCTCTGAGACATGCTGTGCTCATTCTGAGTGCACCACCTACCTGAAAACCGCTTCGACACACACACACGCACACACACTCTTTTCCACCAACCCCACAGGGAAGAGATCTTTAATCCGAGGATAACTATGGTAAATGTGTGCTTTTTACCCTGCCAGCCACACAAACACCATCCCTCTCGCACACTGTGTGCAGGTATGCACACTGAAGACCCAGGCTCCAAATGGAGGGACGGGGGACAGCCTGTTGTCTTCTGATGTTGATGTTGATGGAGACCTTGAGACATTTTCAGCCCTATGCCTCTGAGTGTGAGTGTGCATGTGTAGATATAGGTTTGTAAAAAAAGCACCGTTAGCGTGTATATATCTGACTTTATTTTCTCCCTCTACCTCTTTAAAGGTTAAGAGAAGTAGGTCACAGGAACAGCAGGAACTCTTTCAGGTGTCTACAAACACAATATGAGGAGTAATATTAACCTCCAACTAACACTGTATTTACAAGTTTGCTCTACTTTCTTGCTGATTTTCTGTGTATTGAAATTCTTATATTTGACCCATTCACGTCTTTGTACTATATTCAGTACAACATCAAAATGCGCCACAGAACAAATTCTGTTTGGTGTAAAAGCATGAAATATGGTGTGAACATATTTAGTACAAGTGTCTAGACAGGCCACATTGAAATGTTAAGATTGTCATTATCTATCATACTTCCACTGTCAATCAAAGTTGGAATTTTTTGTAAATGTGAAACAATAATTTAATTGACTTCAGCATATGCATTTTGAAATATATTTCAGGATTACATTATTTAAAAGGACATAGTATTGTAGTTTGACCTGTTCTAAGCCCAAATGTATGATTCAACTCATTTTCGTTTGTGAAATACAGCCGTTTCTGTATCATACTGTATTTAGTCTTTGGCACATGGTGTTACTGTTTTTTACACATTTCAGGAATCAAGTCATGTGAACACATAATAAGATCTTAATCATATTTGGCATATGGATTGTCCGGACCAATATATACAGTATGTATTTAAAAGAGGTATCACATAGGGAAGCAAACAGGACACTAGAATATACATTTCCCTTCAGAGGCCATGTCTCTGCAAAGGCATAAGAATACCAATTGAAGATTGAGAGGCGTATTCTTGAATGTGAATATAAATTGAGACACAGTGTCTACACATGTCACATATATATATATCTCTGTAAACAACTACTTGCCTTCCAAATGGGATTCAGGGATCAGGTGTTTTCAACACACGTACTTTCCCAGGACAATCCTTCAGCAGAGAAATAGGACAAGAGTAGACCTGTACATGGGAAACAGGGAAGCAATTACAGGAACCAATAAAAGCCCAGGAGTGCATTCAACAGAAGCAATTTTGCTTCCCTTTTGCTGTGGGCTTGTTGCTTGTTGAGAGAAAGAGTGGGAGAGAGTGGGAGAGAGTGAGTGAGTGAGCGAGCAGATGAGCTCCCATATTTTTCAGCATGTTTTTACAAAAGAGATAGATAAACTTAGATTTTTCGGCAAGGACATATACAGGATACTACCCGCCACAACATAACCTTCACTCCAAATAAAAACTCCAAACCTATAACCTGCTTTTGGACAAAATTACCAAAGGATTCCTACTACCAAAGATTCTTATTTCCAAGCTATACAGTAAATGATCTTTCAAACAAACAACAGAAACCTGAAAACACCATCCAACCTGTAATTGAGTGAGTAATGTTTAGTCTGAAGCTACTTTTAAAGTCAATAAGAAAAATACGTAACAATGATATATTTAAAAAACAAGGCCCGAGGAGGTGTGGTATATTGGCCATATATAACAAACCCCTGAGGAGCCTTATTGCTATTATAAACTGGTTACCAATGTAATTAGGGTATGATGCTTTGTCATACCCGTGGTATACGGTCTGATATACCATAGCCTTCAGCCAATCAGAATTTAGGGCTCAAACCACCCAGTTTATAATTTACTTTATAAGGACTGAATGCTAAGTTAAGGCTACCAAGCTTGCTAGGACTGAAGATATCCGAGTGCAACTTCAATTAGCACTGTGTGAAGTGAGAGGTGTCAAAGCCCTTGAGCCCATCAATGGCAGGAGAGTTTCACAGCCTACCCCACCCAAATGCAGAGACCCTTGAAGCCCCCCTGATTGCTGTTCAGAGGTCATTACAATACAGTAAAGCAAAAAAAAGCTGCTTATGGAAAATCAAGAGACACTTTTGCTGACTATTATCAAAATGGGAATATAAGCAACCTAATCTTCCACACAGGCCATCTCCTGGCATGGCACAGTGCTATATTAACACACTACCCCTCTGCTAAGAGGGGGGGTGTTAGCGATGGGTGGAAACTCAGGATATTAGACATTGAGGTCTCTGAGTCAGCCAATGTTAACCTGTGCAAGTCTGGAACATTAATGGTACAGGGTAACCCCAAACTGTTTCAGCTGGACTTTCACATAATCAAAGAGATAGCTCAAGAGGATAAGCGCTCTCTTGAGAAAGATACCCACACCCCTAGCGTGTCAGACCAGACATCTTCATTATACAACCCCAAGCGGAAAGTCAACCTCCCAGCACAGAGTACTATTCCCTCATTGAAATGAAGGATAAATTCACCCAGCTGGAGGTAAGACAGGTGGAGCTGGAACAGCAGGTGAACACACTCCAGTGAGCACAAAAAATTGTCCAGCTCAACAACACCCCCTAAACCAGACCCAGAAAGCTGGAGGTAGAGAGAGACATATCTGCACTCTGTACTGTTGTGAGACAACATCAACAGGAGAAAGAGCAGGAGCAAGAGATGAACAGAGCACTAGAGGAGAGGGTCAGAGTGCTGGAGGAAAGGGTGAGGGGGATGGCGTGTGACAGAGAACAACCCATTAGAGAGCTGGCCACCCCCACAGAGAAGCCAGCAGAACAGCCCACCTCAGCCGCTAGTCAGTCTTGACACCACAGCAGAACAGACAAATGAACAAACCCAAGCCTCAGGCAATCCCACCCCCTCTGAGCACCCCCCTGTCAGCCACCCTGATAGCCCTCTTGACAACCCCCCCCCACCCCCACCCACTGAGGACATGCACAAGCCACAGATTGTACTCCTTATGGACTTAAATGTGAAATATATACAAGAAAATAAACTTTTTCCCAAACACCCAGCGCACCCTAGACCTTCTGTCTGAAGACAAACTAGGGTCACCCAGCCACATAATAATACAAACACAGGCACAAACGACCTGAGAGCACAGCAGGAAAGGGTGGCCACAGCACTCAAGGGAGTGATTATTAAAGCTTCTTCTACTTTCCCCAACCCACAAGTGGTTATCTTCACCCTGCTACCACAAAAACACTTACACCCTGCTACCGTACAGCAGGTAAACGCAAGTATTTCCCATGATTGTGCCTCAAAACCAAATGTTTACTACAACTCCACACTGGACGTGAACAGCCTTTACGACCAGGTCCACCTATACAAGGCAGCAGTGCCCACCTTCGCCCGGACCCTAAAGAACATCGCCCTCAACTGCAGCACCAACACCTCACATAGGAGCAGCAGATCAATAGACACTCTCCCAGACCTGTGGGACCCCCCACCGGACCTACACATAGAGGACCCACACCACCACAGCACCACCAGCCACATCCACATCCACACCCTCACCCCAACCAATCAACGCCCCCCCAAGTCAACCATGCCCACACCCCATTTAGGCCCATTCAGATCAGACCTAGGGCCTCAACATGAAAGTTTCACATACATCCAGGCTGTGAGCAGGCAAACAGGCCCAACCCCCACTCTTACAGTTTCCCAAGCCAATGGCATGTACCAGATGCTCAGCAGGCTCTGCTCACACTTACTGGTCTGAGGCCAAGCCACACGACTAACAAAATTCTACACTTTATGGAACACAAAGCCTTCACTATCTCATCCTGGAATATCCAAGGCCTGAGGTCATCTGCCTTTGACCTAAAGAGCAGGAACCTGGATTTCACCAGGTTCCTGGTAGTCCCATCCACCAAACTACCAAATGTGAAACAGGGAAGGGACTCAGGGGGTATGCTAATTTGATATAGAACATACCTAACTCACTCTATTAAATTCTTAAAAACAGGAACATTTTACATTTGGCTAGAAATTCAAAAGGAAATTATGTCAACAGAGAAAAATGTCCTCCTGTGTGCTACCTATATCCCCCCACTTGAATCCCCATACTTTAATGACAGCTTCTCCATCCTGGAGGGGGAAATCAATCATTTCCAGGCCCAAGGAGATGTACTAGTCTGTGGCGACCTAAATGCCAGAACTGGACAAGAACCTGATACCCTCAGCACACAGGGGGACAAACACCTACCTGGAGGTGACAGCATTCCCTCCCCCATATGTACCCCTAGGCACAACTACAACAACATAACCAACAAAAACGGGTCACAAATCCTACTTGGAGGTGATAGCATTCCCTACCCCAAATTCCCCCTTAGGCACAACTACGACAACATAACCAACAAAAACGGATCACAACTCCTGCAACTCTGTCACACGCTGGGTGTGTACATTGTAAATGGTAGGCTTCGAGGGGACTCCTTTGGTAGGTACACTTATAGCTCATCTCTTGGCAGTAGTACTGAAGCCTACTTCATCACTGACCTCAACCCAGAGTCTCTCAGAACGTTCACAGTCAGCCCACTGACACCCCAATCAGGTCACAGCGAAATCACAGTCTACTTGCACAGAGCAATACTCAATCATGAGCCATCAAAGCCAAAGGAACTGAATAATATTAAGAAATGCTATAGATGGAAGGAAAGTTGAGTGGGAACCTACAAAAAAAACTATTAGGCAACAACAAATTGAATCCCTTTTAGACAACTTCCTGGACAAAACTTTCTACTGTAATAGTGAAGGTTTAACTACTTAGGGAGCAGTGGGGCGCCCCACTCCCGACACTACCCGGTGAAATGTAAGGCGCCAAATTCAAAATCCAAAAGTTTAATTATTAAACATTCATCAATATACAAGTGTTGCATAGTCATCAAAAGATCTGATTCTTGGCAATATCACAGCATTGTCAGATTTCAAAAAGGCTTTACGGCGAAAGCACAACATTTGATTGTTTGAGGATAGCCCCTCTCATATTTTATGCATTAGCATAAATCCATAACCAACGCGGGTCTCATAAAACGCATAAAATCGCTAATATAAAATCCCTTACCTTTCGAAGAACTTCTGCTGAGGGCTTCGCAAGTGTCCAACGAAGACATCCAATGGTTCTTTTGTTAGAAAAGGTCATTTATTATATCCATAAATCTCCGTTTGGTTGGTGCGTTATGTTCATAAAATACAGCGTCCACTCGCCCATTGAACCGTGAAGAGAACGCGTTCAACCTATACCTATACACTTGTCCAAGAACAATCAAACATCATTGATAATGTATCCTTAGGAACACTTTTATGTATATTTACTATAATATTTCAACCGGATTATAAACTGGACGATAGGAAAGGAAAAAACCACAGCGCAAGCGAGCCCGTGAATGCGCCTCCTCTTCTGTTTACATCCTGTGAAATTCTTCTTCTATTACCATCCAGAACAACCTAACATCACCAAACACTGTCTAGAGACTGTTGACATCCAGTGGAAGCAATAGGTACTGCAATCTTACTCCCAGATATGGCTGATTTGAATAGGGAGGGCTTCAAAATGAGGCAATGTGTCAAAAACACTTTTTCCAGGACAGAAATTCCTCGGGTTTTCGCCTGCTATATCAGTTCTGTTATACTCACAGACAATATTTTAACTGTTTTAGAAACATCAGAGTGTTTCCTATCCAACAGTACTAATAATGTGCATATCCTAGTTTCTGGGCCTGAGTGGCAGGCCTTTTACTTTGGGCACGCCAGACTCTCCAAAACCGACACCTCAGCTGCCGCTCCCTAAGAAGTTAACCTCTTAGGGAGCGGTGGGGCGCTTGCGCCCTACTCCCGACACTACCAGGTGAAATGCAAGGTACCATATTCAAAATCCAAAAGTTTAATTATTAAACATGCATCAATATACAAGTGTTTCATAGTCATCAAAAGCTCTGCTTCTTGGCAATATCACAGCGTTGTCAGATTTCAAAAAGGCTTTACGGCGAAAGCACCACATTTGATTGTTTGAGGGTAGCACCCCACATATTTTTCCCATTACCATGAATTCAAAAGCCTTCACGGTTCACAGAAAACACATTTCACAGTGAAAACAAATCAATTACCTTTTGAAGAACGTCTGCTGAGGGCTTCCCAAGTGTCCAACGAAGACAATCCATGGTTCTTTTGTTAGAAAAAGTAATGTATTATATCCATAAATCTCCGTTTGGTTGGCGCGTTATAATCAGAAAATAGAGCCTCCAATCGTCCATTGAAACGTGAAGAGAACTCGTTCAACTTATACCAATAAACTTGTCCAAGAACAATCAAACATAATTTTAAATGTATCCTTAGGAACACTTTTATGTATAAATAGTATAATATTTCAACCGGAATATAAACTGGGCGATAAGAAAGGAAAAAACCAAAGAGCGCGCCAGCCGTGAACGCGCCTTTTCCTCTATTGACATTCTGTGTGGACACTTCCTTATTCGTCTTCTTCTCTGCTCTAAAAGCATCTAAAAAAGAATCAAAACACTTTCTCGAGACTGTTGACATCCAGAGGAAGCAATAGGTACTGCATTCATATGCCCTTATATGGGCATTTTCATAAGGGAGGGGTTCTAAATGAGGCAATGTGTCAAAATCACTTTTTCCAGGACAGAAATTCCTCGGGTTTTCGCCTGCCATATCCGTTCTGTTATACTCACAGACAAAATGTTAACGCTTTTAGAAAATTCAGAGTGTTTGCTATCCAATGGTACTAAATATGTGCATATCCTATTTTCTGGGCCTGAATGGGAGGCATTTTACTCTGGGCACGCCAGGCTCTCCAAAACGGTCACCTCGTGCGCTGCTCCCAAAGAAGTTAACAAAAAAACTGAGCAATCTAGAATGCTATTCGGCCCTAAACAGAGAGCACACAGTGGCAGAACACCTGACCATTGTGACTGACACAAACTTAAGGAAAGCTTTGACTGTGGTTTTCATTTTACTAGGCAAGCCAGTTAAGAACAAATTTGTATTTACAATGACGGCCTAAGAAAAGTGGGTTAACTGCCTTGTCAAGGGGCAGAACGACATATGTTTACCTTGTCAGCTCGGGGATTTGATGTATCAACCTTTCGGTTACTAGCCCAACACTCTAACCACTAGGCTACCTGCCACCCCATATGTACATACTCAGTGAGCATAGCCTTGCTATTGAGAAAGGTCACCGTAGGCAGACTTGGCTCTCAAGAGAAGACAGGCTATGTGCACACTGCCCACAAAATTAGGTGGACACTGAGCTGCACTTCCTAACCTCCTGCCAAATGTATGACCGTATTAGAGACACATATTTCCCTCAGATTACACAGATACACAACTAATTTTAAAACAAAGCCAATTTGGATAAACTCCCATATCCATTGGGTGAAATAATACCACAGTGTGCCATCACACTGAATTTAATTGATTTGAGAGAGAGAGGGGTCTGTACAGTCTCTTCACATTTCAATCTCCTCTCCCTGGCTACCCATTTCTCATTGAGATGCTGCAGTGTTAACCTTCTACTGATGTAGGAGGAAAATGGTGGAACAACTATCACTAATTTGTGCCTGCAAGATACTGCTGAGGGTGCACAGAAGGGTCAACATGTGGCCTGATGAACGGTGCCCCAATTCAACACAGAGCTGGGGCTCTCTCACTCACACGGTGGCCAGTTCACCATTTTAATAGGTGAAAAAAATCAGATTGGCCTCAGCAGTGTCCAGGGCAAATCAGAGGAAGGAAAAAGATTCAGGTGTGCAGTAATTTGGAGAATAGCGGGAAGCAATATTAGCCTGATACTGTAATAACCTTTAAAGTTATATGCTTTGTGCAAAGTCTCACACACACACACACACACACACACACACACAGACTAACTCCTCTCACTGTCAGATGTTCTATAAAATAACATATTTATAAATCTGCACACTCCCTTTTCTCCCCCTCACACTCACACACACACACACACACACACACATTACCTTTCAAATTGAGTTCTGAAACCATTTAGGCATTATGGGAATGCACAAAAGACCCTCTTCAGGCATTCACATGGAATCTATCATGAGGCCCGGTGCCTTTTTCAATTGATTCAAGAATTGAAGTCTTCATGCACAATTTAACTCTGCTCTGCTCTATTTTACCGCCTCCCTCCATTCCTCCCTTACACCCAGCCGCCTCACATCCAGCCGTCTCCTGGTCCTCTTTGAGGGGCTGGGGAGCTATTGTCGCCTCTGAGAGGGAATGACAGCAGCAGCAGATGGGCGGGTAGTGTCTGGGGAGTGGAGCAGCAATATCCAGCCAGTGGAAATGTCATCAACAGGCAACAACACAATAGTCTCACATATCACCACCCATCCCAGCGGGCGATGTAATAGGGCTGCGACATTTAAAAAACAATACCGGCGAAATATCGAGCAAACCAAGATGGCGGGTTACAAGCGAGCGGAGGTGTTGTGGTTGCTCTAGTTCATTTTCTAGCTCATAATGCACTAATATGGTTGCAGTTTATTTTGTGACTCTTCCGCATGATTTCTCAATTAAAGAAAAACAAATTCCTGCCTGCCTGCTTGTTGTCCGGAGGGACCATCTGTTTTTGTTCTCCTGTCGACCAGTTATGAGACAACACAAAAGCTCCATCAATAGAGAATAATATTCCTCTGACATTGATGAATGGCTAGTTTAAAAGCGTGAATAGCTGTCGACTTGACAGAATATTTGCATGCCGGTGCGAGGCACACTTGCGTGACATGTAATTACCTCAGTGAGAGAAAGCATTAATCGCAGCTAATTATTTTTCAGTAGCGAGTGAGATGAAAGTGTGCGTTTCCCAAACATAAGCGAATAGTTGCAGAATACCAGTTGAGACATTGTCTCTGCACAAGGCTCCTGATGGGAAATCCTACCACTGATTGTGATTAAATGAAACGTCCATTAAATAACACAAAGCAATCAATGATGAACCTATACATCTACAGTACAAACCTGACTAAGATGGTGTGTGTGTGTTCGTGTGTGTGTACATGTGTGCACATGCATGTAGGTGTGTGTGTACGTGTGCTTGTGTGGTGTGTGTTTGTGCACCTGTGTGCGAGCGCATGCGTGCACACGTGTGTGTGTAGCTGTGTGCATGTATCTTCCTGTGTGCCTGTTGGTCTTCTTGCCTGTGTATACACTATATCCATACTGTATGTTTCTGCTGTGTTGCTGTGTGGGATTGAGCATGTCTGCAGCATGTGTGGTTGCCTGTGACTGTACACATGTGTGGAATACCAACGAGTCTCAGTGAGAGGCAGCACTCTGCTCTGAGAGAACCTGGAGTCAGCAGTGGTTTATGCAGATTCGCAGCCAAGGTTATTGATGGAAGACATAATGTCTCTGAGGCTCCATGCCATAGCCGCGTTTCTGTGTGTGTTTGTTGGTTTGTATGTGTGTGTGTGTGTGTGTGTTTGTGTCTGACTGCATCCTTGTATTCATCAGTTGTGTGCAGCACTGCTCCTCACAAAGCTGCAGCCCGTCACGTACTGTACAGGTAAAGACACAAAGGTGCCGTGCCGCAATACCACCAATCCCTGACTCCCTCCCTCCCCCTCTCTAACAAACCCTGCTGTCCTTCTTGACAGAGTGGCCAGACAGATAGATCAAAAAGATGCACAATCATTGCGAATGCGGCATGGTTGGGGCTGGGGACGGAGCATGCCCATTATTCTAAAGCAAAGCTGTCTGCTGGGTGGAGGCCTGAGCGCCGCATGGCGCCCTGATAGATAGGGACCATTTATCAAGGCGAAGGCCTGGGCCAAGATTGATTCACGGAAATTCAAATCCTCAAGCAGCATTTGGAAGATTAAAGCGTCATAGGCAAAGTTAGGATCCTTCCTTCACTCCCTCCTTCCTGGTGTGGAGTAGGAGTGTGATGGGGGGAGGAGGGGAGGACCACTCCCCAAGAGGTGAGCTAGAATGGATGAATGGGGTCGAGGAGGGCTGGTCTCCTGTAACAACTGTGCCGTAAGTGTTCCGTCCCCATAATTTTTCCCTCATATTGAGGAAGATATCTTCCATTCGTCATTGTCCCATTGACTTCGGTGCGACTCTGCATTCAAGTGATACAGTAAAACTAAATATCAAGGACCTGGAAGGATTCCTAATGTAGTCTTGAAGGGGAATTCACATGGTAGGAATAACTAAGACTGTTGTTTAGATTTTGCTATTGACCCACTAAGGTGAGCTGGGAAACTCTGAATAATATTGTAAGGTTCTCATGTATCTATATACAAACTATTTGTGTTAAAGTTAGTTTCGGACATAAGGAAATATCACCTTTACCTATCTCCTGATAAAATGTTAGGAAGAGGTGATACTTTCAACAGGTAGACCATGGTCCAAGGAATCATTTCTCAATCCCTTACTGGGCTCTTACAATATGTGGCCTTCAGGCTTATCAGATTCCATCATGGATGTGATGGAATCCTGACATTTCCTCAGATTCCTGGAAGAAGGTGATAAAAATATAACATACTACTATGGTCTAGCGCAGGGGTTGCCAATCCTCCTCCAGAGCCTTGTTTGTTTTTTATATATTTTTTTATTTAACCTTTATTTAACTTCTCAGGGAGTAGCTCCCGAGGTGACGGTTTTGGAGAGCCTGGCGTGCCCAAAGTAAAATGCCTCCCATTCAGGCCCAGAAAATAGGATATGCATATATTTAGTACCATTGGATGGGAAACACTCTGAATTTTCCAAAACTGTTAACCATTTGTCTGTGAGTGAAACAGAACGGATATGGCAGGCAAAACCCCGAGGAATTTCTGTCCTGGAAAAAGTGATTTTGACACATTGCTCATTTGGGAACCCCTCCCTCATGAAAATGACCATATAAGGGCATATGAATGCAGTACACATCGCTTCCTTATGATGTCAACAGCCTCGAGATGGTGTTTTCCTCCATNGATATAATACATGACTTTTTCTAACAAAAGAACCGTGGATTGTCTTCGTTGGACACTTAGGATGACCTCAGCAGAAGTTCTTCAACAGGTAATTGATTTGTTTTCGCTGTGAAATGTGTTATGTGTGTGCCACGCTGGCTAATGAATTCATGGCTATGAGAAAGTATGTGAGGTGCTGCCCTCAAACAATCAAATGTAGAGCTTTCGCCGTAAAGCCTTTTTGAAATCTGACAACGCTGTGATATTGCCAAGAAACAGAGCTTTTGATGAGTATGAAACACTTGTATATTGGTGGATTTTTAATAATTCAACTTTGGGATTTTGAATTTGCTAGCGACCCACCGCTCCCTGTCTAGTTAACTAGGCAAGTCAGTTAAAAACAAATTCTTATTTACAATGACGGCCTACACCGGCCAAACCCAGACGATGCTGGGCCAATAGTGCACCACCCTATGGGACTCCCAATCACAGCCAGTTGTGAAACAGCCAGAATTTGAACCAGGGTGTCTTGAGCACTAAGATGCGGTGCCTTAGTCCACTGCGCCACTCAGGAGCTTGTACCTGGCGCTAACATGCATCCTTGGTCCTGAACTTGTCCACATTCTGATTATGCACACATTTTCAGATATGCGTCTACACATGGTATTAAAGTGTGTCTCTTATCCCTCCACAGGAGGGTTAGTCATTAACTTCTTAGGGAGCGGCTCCCGAGGTGACGGTTTTGGAGAGTCTGGCATGCCCAAAGTAAAATGCCTCCCACTCAGGCCCAGAAAATAGGACATGCACATAATTAGTACTATTGGATAGGAAACACTCTGAAGTTTCTAAAAGTGTTAACATAATGTCTGTGAGTGTAACAGAACAGACATAGCAGGCGAAAACCCAAGAAATATCCATCTGGAATTACAGTTTTTTGTCACATTGGCTCTGTTTGACAGTCTCCCTATTTATTTCAAAGGCAAGCAGCTCCGAGATTTCAGTACCTATGGCTTCCACTAGATGTCAACAGTCTCTATACAAAACCAGGAAATGTTAGCCCTGACCAGAACGGATAGGGAGAGAATATGGTCCAGGGAGCTCAGACTTTTTCCTTTCTTATCGTTCAGGCTACAATCGGGTTGAAATATTATAGTAAATATACATAAAAGAATACCTAAGGAAACATAAAAATTATGTTTGATTTGTTTGTAGAAATATGATAGGTATAATTTCAACGCATTCTCTTCACGGTTCTATGGGCGACTCGACGGTGGATTTTATGAACATAACGCGCCAACCAAACAGAGATTTATGGACATAATAAATGACTTTTTCTAACCAAAGAAGCATGGATTGTCTTCATTGGACACTTGGGAAGCCCTCAGCAGAAGTTCATCAAAGGTAATCGATTTTATATTAGTGATTTTATGCGTTTTGTGAGACCCGGGTTGGGTTATGGATTTATGCTAATGCGTAAATATTAGAGGTGCTACCCTCAAACAATCAAATGTTGTGCTTTCGCCGTAAAGATATGCGTCTACACATGGTATTAAAGTGTGTCTCTTATCCCTCCACAGGAGGGTTAGTCATTAATAGAAAAGAAAAATAACGAAGAGCGCACACACTGTCATGCGTGCAAAACAGTACAGGCCACTACATGATCCAGTAGGAAGAATTGCTATTTCTTGTTTGTTTTTCAAAAAACTAGCCTGAACCCATGTCTAAAGACTGTTGACATCTAGTGGAAGCCATAGGAACTGAAATCTGGGAGCTAAATGTCACGTCCAGGCCTGAGTCTACAGGCTGGCGTGTTTAGTTTAGTTTTTGGTGTAGGGTTTTTCTGTTCTAGGTGTACTATTTCTATGTTGGGTAATGGTTCCCAATTAGAGGCAGCTGAGTGTCGTTACCTCTAATTGGGAACCATATATATGTTTGTAGTTTTCACTAGGGTTTTGTGGGTTATTGTTTGGTTATAGCCTAAGTGTATTTCTAGTTATTGGTCTATGTTACGATCTTCGTTCGTTCTGTTTGTTATTTTTCCCAGTTACGTTCAATAAATAAATATGTATACTGGAAGCATCGCTGCATCTTGGTCCGTCACTCGTGAATATCGTGACACTAAATCCCTCTGGAGTGAATAGCAAGTCAACGGAAAAACTGTGTCATCAAAAATCCACTTTTCCGGATAGATTTTCCTCGGGTTTTCGCCTGCAATATCATTTCTGTTATACCTACAGACATCATTTTAGCAGTTTTATAACTTCTTAGGGAGCGGCAGCAGAGGTGACGGTTTTGGAGAGTCTGGCGTGCCCAAAGTAAAATGCCTGCCACTCAGGCCCAGAAAATAGGATATGCACATAATTAGTACTATTGGATAGGAAACACTCTGACGTTTCTAAAAGTAAATAATGTATGTGAGTATAACAGAACTGATATAGCAGGCGAAAACCCGAGAAATTGATACTCTCCCTATTGATTTTAATGGATAACAGCTCCTAGACTGCAGAACCTATGGCTTCCACTAGATGTCAACAGTCTTTATACAGAGTTTGGAAGCTGTAGCCCTGAGCAGAATGGATAGGAACAGGAAATAGTCGAGGTAGCTCAGATGTCAACAAGAGTTTAAGGGCGCGAGACCGTGTGTGCGCCCCACTGTATTTTCCTTTCATAACGTTTAGGTTACCATCCGAGTGAAATATTATCGCTAATATTCATAAAAGGATAGCTAAGGATGCATTATAAGTAATCTATGATTTGTTTAGGAAAAGTTGATAGATATATTTGAACGCGTTCTCTTCACGGTTCAATGGGCGATTCGACGTTGGATTTTCTGATCATAACGCGCCAACCAAACTGAGATTTATGAATATAATAAATGACTTTTTCTAACAAAAGAACCATTGGATGTCTTCGTTGGACACTTGGGAAGCCCTCAGCAGAAGTTCTTCGAAAGGTAAGAGATTTATTTTAGCTGTGATAAGGATTTTGTGTGACCCGCGCTGGATATTAATTTATGCTAATGTGGAAAATATGTGGGGTGCTATCCTCAAACAATCAAATGTGCTTTCGCCTTAAAGCCTTTTTGAAATCTGACAATGCTGTGATATTGCCAAGAATCAGAGCTTTTGATGACTATGCAACACTTGTATATTGATGAATGTTTAATAATTCAACTTTTGGACTTTGAATTTGGCGCCTTACATTTCACCGGGTAGTGTCGGGAGTGGCCCGCTAGCGCAACGCTTCTCCCTAAGTAGTTAACAGAGAGACTTTCATCAGGCCGCCTGTATCGCTGGCTTTCGACTTTCTTTTTTGGGATGTCGATAAACAATTCCGAATGATTTGATAGCTTAGTTTACATCATTCATTAAAAGTTAGATTTAAGAGAGAGATTGATGCAGCGCATTATTTCGCATGCCCTCAAGTATGCTTTCCACTTTCCTCCGGTATTTATTTAGCAAAGATCATAACACATAATCACTCTGAACAGACACAAGCAAAAACTCATTACATAAATGTTGCAGCAGCCTAGGCTACATCGAAACATTAGAAATCTGATGCATCTGATGAAAACGAGACGATTTTTCAGTCTGATCAACTGTTAAAAATTGCCCCACAGCTCTGGGACCTACTGTATGGTGCCACCAATCTGCTTGCAGTTGTCAGATATCGTCAGGTATGTGGATGATCAGGGCTTTATTCAGGAACATTTCTTGGGCTACATTGATGTGTCAAGTGGGCGAGATGCGCAGTCTGTGTTTGACATGATTAATTTTGAGATAGAGAGAAAAACTTGTTGTCCAAACCTACGATGGTGCAGCTGTAATACATTTATAATGTATTTACAGCTAAGTCCCCTCCTGTTCCTTGATTAACCTCTCAGGGATCACTGGGTCGCTAGCGCCCCACTCCCGACACTACCAGGTGAAATGTCAGGCGCCAAATACAAAATCCCAAAGTTGAATTATTAAACATCCACCAATATACAAGTGTTTCATACTCATCAAAAGCTCTGTTTCTTGGCAATATCACAGCGTTGTCAGATTTCAAAAAGGCTTTACGGCGAAAGCACTACATTTGATTGTTTGAGGGCAGCACCTCACATACTTTTCACATAGCCATGAATTCATTAGCCAGCGTGGCACACACATAACACATTTCACAGCGAAAACAAATCAATTACCTGTTGAAGAACTTCTGCTGAGGTCTTCCTAAGTGTCCAACGAAGACAATCCATGGTTCTTTTGTTAGAAAAAGTCATGTATTTTATCCATAAATCTCCATTTGGTTCGCGCGTTATAATCAGAAACTACAGCGTCCACACCTCCATTGAAACGTGACTAGAACTCGTTCAACTTATACCTATAAACTTGTCCAAGAACAATCAAACATCATTTTAAATGTATCCTTAGGAACACTTTTACGTATATTTACTATAATAAATCAACCGGAATATAAACTGAGCTCTACAGACG
>QNTS01000427.1:508987-525622 GCA_003317085.1 Hucho hucho | reverse complement strand
TATCCATAAATCTCCATTTGGTTCGCGCGTTATAATCAGAAACTACAGCGTCCACACCTCCATTGAAACGTGACTAGAACTCGTTCAACTTATACCTATAAACTTGTCCAAGAACAATCAAACATCATTTTAAATGTATCCTTAGGAACACTTTTACGTATATTTACTATAATAAATCAACCGGAATATAAACTGAGCTCTACAGACGAAGAAAAACACAGTGCGTGCTTGGCGAGAGCGCGCGCCCACTACTATAGAGTTTCAAGGAGGCACTTCCTGATTCCCTCTTCTTCTCTGTTCTAATTCATCTGAACAGCATCAAAACACTTTCTAGAGACTAAGGACATCCAGAGGAAGCGATAGGTACTGCATTCATATGCCCTTTTATGGGCATTTTCATGAGGGAGGGGTTCCAAATGAGGCACTCTGTGAAAACCACTTTCTCCAGGACAGAAATTCCTCGGGGTTTTGCCTGCCATATCCGTTCTGTTTTACTTACAGACAAATGGTTAACAGTTTTACAAAATTCAGAGTGTTTCCTATCCAATGGTACCAAATATGTGCATATCCTATTTTCTGGGCCTGAATGGGAGGCATTTTACTTTGGGCACGCCAGGCTCTCCAAAACGGTCAAGTTGTGCAGTGATCCCTGAGACGTTAACTTCTTAGGGCTAGGGGCAGTATTTTGAAGTTCGGATGAAAAACGTGCCCAAAGTAAACTGCCTGTTACTCAGGCAGTAGCTTTGGATAGAAAACACTCTGAAGTTTCTAAAACTGTTAAAATAATGTCTGTGAGTATAACAGAACTGATATGGCAGGTGAAAACCCGAGCAAAATCCATCCGGGATGTCTGAATCAGTCATGTCACACTGTTTTCAATTGGTATGCTGTTCAATGCAGGGGATTTTAGCTCCCAGATTGCAGTTCCTATGGCTTCCACTAGATGTCAACAGTCTTTAGAAAAAGGTTGGAACATTCAATCATGAAAATCAAGGGAGTAAGACCACTAGTTCCTGAGTTCACGTCAAGTGTACTGTTGTGGATTTTGCGCGTAACAGGGAGTGCGCGCTCAGGTATTTTTCTCTTCTATTCAGCAGGTTATATTCCGTCTGAAATATTATAGTGTATATTCATTTTAGGGTATCTGAGTATTGATTACAAATGCGGTTTGACTTTTTTCGACAAACTTTACGGGTACTTTTGGGATATCGTTTGTCTGCATGGATGAAAGCCTTTCGGCAGGTGGATTACTGAACAAAACGCGCCAACCAAACGGAGCTATATGGATATAAAGAGGAACTTTATCGAACAAAAGGACCTTTTATTGTGTAACCTGGATGCTTGGGTATGCCATCAGAGGAAGATCATCAAAGGTAAGCGATTTATTTCATGCTATTTTCGAGTTTTGTGACACCTCTGCTGGTTATGTTATTATGCTGATTGAGTTTTTGAGTGGGGGTGCTGTCCTCAGACAATCAAATGTTCTGCTTTCGCCGTAAAGCCTTTTTGAAATCTTACAATGCTGTTAGATTAACTTCTTAGGGAGCGGCAACTGAGGTGTCGGTTTTGGAGAGTCTGGCGTGCCCAGAGTAAAAGGCCTGCCACTCAGGCCCAGAATATGCACATAATTAGTACTATTGGATAGGAAACACTCTGAAGTTTCTAAGAGTGTTAAAATATTGTCTGTGAGTATAACAGAACTGATATAGCAGGCGAAACCCGAGGACTTTCTGTCCTGGAAAAAGTGTTTTTGACACATTGCCTCATTTTGAACTCCTCCCTATTGAAAATAACCATATATGGGAGTAAGATTGCAGTACCTATTGCTTCCACTGGATGTCAACAGTCTCTAGACAGTGTTTGGTGATGTTAGTTTGCTCTGGATGGTAATAGAAGAAGAATTTCGAACTAGTCATCGGATGTAAACAGAAGAGGATGCACGTTCATGGGCTCGCGCGCGCTGTGGTTTTTTCCTTTCCTATCGTCCAGTTTATAATCCGGTTGAAATATTATAGTAAATATACATAAAAGTGTTCCTAAGGATACATTATCAATGATGTTTGATTGTTCTTGGACAAGTGTATAGGTATAATGTGAACGCGTTCTCTTCACGGTTCAATGATTTTATGATCATAACGTGCCAACCAAACTGAGATTTATGGATATAATAAATTACTTTTTCTAAAAAAAGAAGCATCGATTGTCTTCGTTGGACACTTGGAAGCCCTCTGCAGAAGTTCTTCGAAAGGTAAGGGATATATTAGTGATTTTATGCGTTTTTTGAGACCCGCGTTGGGTTATGAATTTATGCTAATGGTTAAATTTTATAGGTGCTATCCTCAAAGAATCAAATGTTGTGCTTTTTGAAATCTGACAACGCTGTGATATTGCCAAGAAGCAGAGCTTTTGATCACTATGCAACACTTGTATATTGATGAATGTTTAATAATTCAACTTTTGGATTTTGAATTTGGCGCCTTACATTTCACCGGGTAGTGTCGGGAGTGGCCCGCTAGCGCAACGCTTCTCCCTAAGTAGTTAACAGAGAGACTTTCATCAGGCCGCCTGTATCACTGGCTTTCGACTTTCTTTTGTGGGATGTCGATAAACAATTCCGATAAACCAGCTAGCGCCCCACTGCTCCCTAAGTAGTTAACAAGTGTCTAAGCTTTTGAAGGGTGTGCAGCATTTGTATTTTCATGAATGTTTGAAATGAGTATTTTTGTAATTTGAATTTGGCGCATCGAAATGTACTACACCGGCTCCGACGCTCATCGGATGTGGCAGGGCTTGTAATCTATTACAGACTACAAAGGGAAGCACAGCCGAGAGCTGCCAAGTGACACGAGTCTACCAGACGGGCTAAATTACTTCTATGCTCGCTTAGTGGCAGGTAACACTGAAACATGCATGAGAGCATCAGCTGTTCCGGATGACTGTATGATCACGCTCTCTACAGCCGATGTGAGTTAGAACTACTTAGGGAGCAGTGGGGCGCTAGGTATCCTTTTGTGTATATTTGGTGTAATATTTCAACCGGACGATAACATGAACGATAGGAAAGAAAAATAAAGTGGTGCGCGTTCACAATCTCGCGTGCGTCAAACCTTGTTTACAAAAGTGTTCCCTTGACTTCTTCCTGTTCCTATCTGTTCTGGATACTCCTAGAATTCCCAGTCTTTGACTGTTGACTGTTGACATCTAGTGGAAGCCATAGGTACTGCAGTCTCAGTCCTACATAACATTGTATGCAATAGGCAAAATGGAGAAGTAGGTCATTTACAAAAAAAACTGCAAATCCGGATGGATTTTCCTCAGGTTTTCGCCTGCTATATCAGTTCTGTTATACTCACATACATTATTTTAACACTCTTAGAAACTTCAGTGTTTCCTATCCAATAGTACTAATTATGTGCATATCCTATTTTCTGGGCCTGAGTGGCAGGCATTTTACTTTGGGCACGCCAGACTCTCCAAAACCGTCACCTATGCAGCCGCTCCCTAAGAAGTTAANGGTTTTCGCCTGCTATATCAGTTCTGTTATACTCACATACATTATTTTAACACTCTTAGAAACTTCAGTGTTTCCTATCCAATAGTACTAATTATGTGCATATCCTATTTTCTGGGCCTGAGTGGCAGGCATTTTACTTTGGGCACGCCAGACTCTCCAAAACCGTCACCTATGCAGCCGCTCCCTAAGAAGTTAAACAGGTTAACATTCACAAGCCCGCAGTGCCAGACAGATTACCAGGACGTGTACTCCGAGGATGCGAGGACCAACTGGCAAGTGTCTTCACTGACATTTTCATCCTCTCCCTGTCTTAGGCTGTAACACCAACATGTTTCAAGCAGACCACCACAGTCCCTGTGCCCAAGAACACTAAGGTAACCTACCTAAATGACTCCCGACCCCTAGCACTCACGTCTGTAGCCATGGAGTGCTTTGAAAGGCTGGTGACAACACATCCGCCACGCTGAACCTCAACACGCACCCTCAGGGGTGCGTGCTCAGTCCTCTCCTGTACTCTCGGAAGGCTCATGACTCGACTTCGCCTCTCCCGAGCCCATTGGGGAGTTGCAGTGATGAGACAAGATTGTAATCATGAAATTGGGAAAAAAAGGTGGTGAAATAAAATTAAAAAAATTTAAAAAAGCATATTAATCCAAACTCTCTGACAGACTAGGTGACACTGTAGACTTCAACACAAAATACAGTATGTTCTCATTAGTAGGTGATTCATTTTGCACGGCCAGGCATGTTTTCCGATGGAACAACAGTGTTAGGCCTGATCACCGACAACGACGAGACACTCTATAGCGAGGAGGTCAGAGACCTGGCCGTGTGGTGCCAGGGCAACAACCTCTCCCTCAATGTGGTCAAGACAAAGGAGATTGTTGTGGACTACAGGAAAAGGAGGACTGAGCACACCCCCATTCTCATCGATGGGGCTGTAGTGGAGCAGGTTGAGAGCGTCAAGTTCTTGGTGTCCATATCACCAACAAACTAACATGGTCCAAGCACACCAAGAAAGTCGTGAAGAGGGCACGACAAAACCTATTCCCCCTCAGGAGACTGAAAAGATTTGGCATCTGTCCTCAGATCCTCAAAAGGTTCTACAGCTGCACCATTGAGAGCATCCTGACTGGTTGCATCACTGCCTGGTATGGCAACTACTCGGCCTCCGACCGCAAGGCACTACAGAGGGTAGTGCGTACGGCCCAGTGCATCACTGGGGCCAAGCTTCCTGCCATCCAAGACCTCTATACCAGGCGGTGTCAGAGGAAGGCCCTAAAAATTGTCAAAGACTCCAGCCACCCTAGTCATAGACTGCTCTCTCTGCTACTGCATGGCAAGCGGTACCATGCGCCAAGTACTTGGCGCCAAGTCTAGGTCCAAGAGGTTTCTAAACAGCTTCTACTCTCTGTTATTATCTATGCATAGTCACTTTAATAACTCTACCTACATGTACAATTTACCTAATTTACCTCGACTACCCGGTGCCCCCCGCACATTGACTCTGTACCGGTAACCCCTGTATATACTGTAGCCTCACTATTGTTATTTTACTGCTGCTCTTTAATTATTTGTTACTTTTATTATTTTTTTGTCTTTTTTTGTACTTTGTATTTTTTTACTGCATTGTTGGTTAAGGTCTTGTAGGTAAGCATTTCACTGTAAGGTCTACACTTGTTGTATTCGACGCATGTGCCAAATACAACTTGATTTGATTTGTGACGGGCCGGGTGCCTGCAGGCTGATATCGGTAGTCAGTTGAACGGTGTTTCCTCTGACACATTGGTGCAGCTGGCTTCCGGGTTAAGCGAGCGGGTGTTAAGACGCGAGGCTTGGCTAGTCATGTTTCGGAAGGCTCATGACTCGACTTCGCCTCTCCCGAGCCTGTTGGGGAGTTGCAGTGATGAGACAAGATCGTAATCATGAAATTGGGAAGAAAAAGGTGGTGAAATAAAATAAAATTAAAATTAAAAAGCATATTAATCCAAACTCTCTGACAGACTAGGTGACACTGTAGACTTCAACACAAAATACAGTATGTTCTCATTAGTAGGTGATTCATTTTCTAAAAAGGGATTTCCCCATTATATAATCTGCAGTTCCATATCTACAGAGCAGCTAAAGGCTAGTCAGAGGTCATCATAACCTGGTCACAAACACTTGCAGGTCAAGATTCAATATGTTTATTTGATACCAACAGAGTACAGGCCATCTGAAAAAGGATATGTAGGACCTTATTTTGATAGTGCTCATGAAAACAGATTTGAAAAACTATAACCAGCTGTTGGTTAGCTAACACAGTAGACACTCCATATTCACTGCAATGGAGGAATTAAGATGTACACATTTCATTGAAGTATCTTCATCATAGTGTGGGGGAAGATCTTTAAAGTTTTCTGACAGTTCAGTCATATCCACCGGCAAGAGATTAGGATCAATTGTAGTTTAGCACATTAAAAAAGGTAAAAGAACAGACAGTACATTGAAAGAAAATCACTGTGGCTTTAGATAAGTCTTCAAACAGCTTACGTGATCAGCCAATTTATAGACAGATCCACAATAATAGAAAGTGACAATGAAATAGTCATGATTTTGTTCCAATATTTAGAGTGCAAATGCATCAGTGCTGACACAACTGTATTTCCACTGTGGTAGATCGGTAATACTGTAGTTGCAGAGATAGTTCAGTAGTACTGAAATCAACAAAGTGACACAGATATATGGAAGTTGAAGTTAGGGACAGTTCAAAATGTACTGGGGTGTGGGGGCTGTTTCAAAATAGGGGAGATTTTTTTTATATTGGGCACAGGGGAGGGTAGTGCATTTTTTTCCCTGATTTACATTTGCCACTTTGCAGGTTTTAATATGTAATGTCCTCATCTGCTTGCATGCGCCTTCCTTATCAAGGTGTTTTGGTACTTCCCTTATGCACTACGCTTTTCAGCATGCTTAATATACCACAGGTCAATGTAGTGTACCAGTTAACTGTCTATCCAGCCCTCTATCCATAGTGACTAGAGTGGAGGGTTTCCCTTAGATGGTAATAGCCTGCTTTTAGATGATAAATACAATTTGCTCTGGCCAATTGTCCAGGAGAAGAAAAGAAATCCCATTGCAAAATAATGCTTTTCATTGATGAAAATACCAGTTGTTGTAATTGCATTTCACCGTTCTCGCTTATCGGTCTATGGGCTGCTGGAGTGAAACGTGCTTTTATAAGCCCAATCATTGCACAATAATTAGAAATGAAATCGCATGTTAAAAATAGCTAATATTTGTTTTTTTCATCTGGTTATTGAAGCACCCTTCCTATTCGCAATTCAAGTGCAATTCAATGGTAGGCAGGCTTCAGTACGTCACACACGACTTTGCAATGAGCTAGAGGCAGTATGCATTTTGAAAACATGCTTAATTGTTTGAAACCTGAAAGTTTTACTATATATTATGAGGCAATTTTAACTTGCTTCAAAGTAGCCTGGCCCAAATACGACCAAACGTGGAGCCAATTATTTAAAAAATACTTCCCTATGCCATTTAAACCAATAGCCTATTTCTCTCTTGTTCTATTAGTTCTCAAATGAACTATTTTTCATTGTCCAGTAGCCAAATGGCACAATCCTAGTCATATTAGCAACCCATGCTAGTTGTTGCATCTTTAGATCTCCCCTCTTTCTATATTTCTAACAGATATTTTAATCTCTGTCTCATGAAACCATTCGCATGTGTGGTGCACTTTTGACAACAGTGTTTCCCCGCTAATTGAATTATGGAATGAACTGCAGTTATAATGTGAAGAAAAAATAGTTTATCAACATTTTAAGCTAAACTTTCTGATCTGTTGCATCAGCCTCATTGTTTTTTATGTAGCCTAGGCCTGCTGGTTGTATGAATTTGGGATCTATCATCCCACAACTGTCCCAGAGTTTGTTTGGAATAGGCTATTTCTTTCTCGCATGGAATGAAAAGATGCACTGTTAATCGTTAATTTTTTCAGTGACATACTGTATTAACCCTCCTGCTGTGTTCTGGTCGAATTGGATCGATTTACAAGTTTTCTGTCTTGAAAATGTAGTTCATTTAATCAGATTTTTATAAGGTTCCATGACTTTGTCCACACAGGGCATCTGCACACACAAAATACATGTTGATGATTTTCATTACATTTTGGGTGTTTTATTTAACTTTCGTACACCTGTGGTGTTCCCGGTCAAAAATGACCGGTCAGTAGAAATGAATGGGTGAGACTACAGTAAGTGTATAAAAATGAGTTCAGGCACATGCCCATTCATCAGATGGACACACTTCCTCTCCCAGACCCCCACATGCATGTGTGTTTGAGCACACACACACGCACACACACCTCACTCCCCTTCCTGGCTTCCATTGCAACCCCCACAGGAACCTTTCCACAAAAGAATCTTTCCCCCACGGGAACCACACCTGTTGGCATTTTCACAAACAATCGCAACATTCTTTCAATAATATATAGAACTTTTCTCGCAGCTCTGGTATAAAAGCTTTTTTGAGGCCTTGCTCACAATTAATTCTGTGGCCGCACAATAACCATACGATATAATGTATGTGAGGCTCTTGATCATATCTTTGATCATGACATTGGTGAGGAGGAGAGAGGCCAGGAAACTGACAGTGAAGATGCATTAGAGGAGGAAGTGTCAGAAGTTAAAGACAACACAGAATATGATCCAGACCAAGAGGCAACCGATGTGGAACAATCCAGGGATGAGGAAGAGGGCCCTGTTGAGGTTGTTGTTACATTCATGTCAAAGAATGAGAGTTTGTCCTGGTCTTCATCCCCACCTGAGAGGAGAGGTCGGCTGTCGGCTGAAAATGTTATCAGGATGAACCCAGGGCCAACGAGATGCACCATATCCGGGGTTGATGACATAAAATCCTGCCACTGTTTAAACATTTGAAATGGTTTCAAAACAAATATCCTTGTTAAACTTTGGCACAAGTACTCTGTGATAAAAAGCACAATATGTTTCATCTGAGTATTTGTTACAGTCAAAATAATCCATACATACTTTTTTTACTCAAGAACGAGTTGTATGAGCTCAGCTCAATGAGGCCTACAGGCCATACATAGCAAATAGAAGTTCAAAACGTGTAATGTTCACAAGAACTTAAGTTGATAAAAGGATCTAACACAACATTAGGTGATAATATATGTATTATTATGGATTTATAATCAGCTATAATGGGGCAACCATTTTGGACTGGGAACACAGAATTAATTAACATGAAACAAACAGAACAGGAGGGTTAATCAACCGTATGATACTGTATAAACGTAGAGTAGATTACCATAGAATGCACAGTAAAATACCATACATTTGTTTTACAGCAAACTGTAAGACCTGTCTGTAATTTCAACAGTAAAACACTGTACAATGCACAATAAAATACCAAAATGTGTTTTACAGTATTAATTATGGTGAGAGGCTATATTTGTTGCACCCATGAATGAGAATTCTGTACCCCCACAGAATACGGTAGAATTACCTAACATACTGTATTTGTGACCGACCGGCTCGATTCGGTCTTCTGTAGCAACATTTAAATTGTGTGTTTTACATTGGATAAAAGGTGAGACTCAGAGCTGGAAAATGGTACAGTATTTCATACACTACAGATGAGGAAAGGTTGATAAACTTCAAATCAAATTAAATCAAATTGAATTAGTCACATGTACTGAATACAACAGAACAGGTGTAGACCTTACAGTGAAATGCTTAATTACAAGCCCTTGCAACCTCACTTTTGAGAAAATGGCCATTGAATGTTTTGGTACAACTACTGGAGAGCTCTTCTTTCTCTACACTCATTCAGCATCGTTCACTCCCTCAAGCTTTAGCCCCACCCATCTCTTTAAGGATTGATCCTAGCATTCTGACCTAACAACAGCAGTCAAGCACCAAGCTAACTGGCTAACATTGGCTAGCTGCTAGCTACTTCCAGACACAAATGAGAGAACAGCTCACTCTGACCCTTTTACTCGCCCTAGCAGAGCTGGTTAGGCTGTTTTTATGTCATC
This sequence comes from Hucho hucho, assembly GCA_003317085.1. Taxonomy (NCBI): domain Eukaryota; kingdom Metazoa; phylum Chordata; class Actinopteri; order Salmoniformes; family Salmonidae; genus Hucho; species Hucho hucho. The sequence goes on along the minus strand of QNTS01000427.1, from coordinate 516,050 downwards.
CATGGCGTTGGTGACTGCAACTGTACTGCTGGCAACAATTTATGATTTTTTGACAATGTTTACTGACACCGGCCATATTCAACGGGTGTTGAGCGTTCGTTATTGTCAGTTATTCTGCGCTATTGCACACTCAGATGAGAGTGCTCTGAAATCGGAGAAGATAGCCAGAGTGAATTTACCAACTACGTCTATCAACAGTTGACACAGTCAGTGACAACATTAACATTTTATTGAAATAGTTACTTGCATAGTGGAGTCTTTCATAAAACATGTAGCTAGCGAGCTAGCTGAACAACGAACCGTATTCCCAACTCATCTGCAGGTAGCTAACCAACCAGGTTCAATGTTAGCTAGCTAACATTATGCTATAACTAGCAAAGCAAATGGATCTGAGACACAAATAATATTACAACAGAAATCATACATGTAACGTTAGCTGGCTAACGGTACACTTTAAATTGAAATAAAAATGACTTCTCCCTCTCTGTCACGGATGCCATGGATGCCCTTAGTTTGAAGATGTAATCCGGAGCCAGGTGTTTTCTCCATCTCCTTAGATATCATACTCTATTTCCACTGATTTCAAAACTCGGTCCTCCAGAAAGTGGAGAGTAACACTTATGGAGTTCTACTATGCAATATATATATATTTTAAAAACAGCGTTAGACAGGATTACCTACACATACTGACCAGCTCCAATAGGCAGAAATGTGCTACATGGCAGACCAATCTGAACTCACCAGCCCAGTCATTATCTCAGCCAATCATGGCTAGCGGGAAGGTTGCTGACTTTTTAGGCTCGTAATTTAACAATTTTATTTGTATTTACAGTTGGCATACAAGTTTGTTATTAAGGCACATGAAAGTTCACATGTTCCAAAAGGCATTTCTGACAAAAAACACATTTTGATTAAAAAAACAGCTTACGTTCAAATGGCTCTCCAGTGAAGTAATGACGTGCGACACACGTCTAGTTTCCTAAAACGAGTCACATTTTAGGAATTCTACAAATCTTGTCCTGAAACTCTACAGTAACTTACTGGCCATTGCTACCATTAATTTACTGTAATTCGGAATACATTACCATACCACATTTTTGGAGTGTGAAAAATGTTTAGGACACCAGTGGGTGCATGGTATTGTTGTATCTCACTCATTAAGATATTTGGAGGTGTGTCTTGTAAGAGGCTATATTTGTTGCACCCGTTACTGAGAGTGCTGTACCAATTTAACTGATATGTTGTAGTGGTTCCCTAACAAATAATGTATTTAGGGAACAGATCAGAGTGGTAGTGGGTCTTAAACCTTTTAATGGTTGAATATCTACCCATGTCCATTTTATCTGTTGTTCCCTGTAATCATGGCCAGTTTGGAAGCCTTTGTTTAGACCTCTTGAAAAGAAAGTGATTTAAAACATTTATTAATTCATTAATATGTGGTAATAAACAAATGCCTACAGCCAACCTACTTGCTTTAATCCCTTGTAATTACAGTTTTTAATTACAGTAAAATATGTTCTTACAGTTAATAGTCACTTCTACTGTATTGGACTTTTTCTCTGGCATCTAGTTATCGTGAATATCATAGTATTGCATCCTTGATTTGCTTTTTCTGCTAAGATGAGTTTACACAATCTAAATGTCCGTTAAATTAAAACATTTTCCTAATGGAAACCCTGCAATAGTGGTAGTGGGATTGTTTGTCCAGATCTACAAGTTAACTAGCAATCATACCACACAAAGAAATATTCAAAACTGCACCAATTTTCTATATACATCCACAAGATAGAAAAATATCTGATAGGTAACGGAGATGCCAGGTGTGTCATTGCACATGAAAGAACAATGAAGACATGCAGTTCAGAAAGCTCCCCATTTTAATAAAAATATCCTACCTAGACTAGCATAAAACACCACAATCCAATGAATAATTTCATTACTGTTTTCAAGTACAATTCTACTCTAGGCTGTAATCGCGCAAAAGCCCTGTTATAAGGCACAATAGCAGGACAGTCTGGCTGTATTTGACTTACATTTTAGTAATTAGCAAACGCTTTTATCCAAAGCGACTTACAGTAGTGAGTGCATACACTATCATACTTTTTTACCTCTTATGTGTGGCATAAACACAACTAGTCACACTGTTTAATTCTGATTAGGCAAATTCAAAAGTCTCATGTAGGGTACCTGTGCATGTTCATCCACACCACTCTAATATAATTCCAGCATCCAAATTGCGCAATGGCCATTTGATTATTGGAAAAAAACTATGTCAAACCAAGCTTTCGATGCTGAGTAGGGAGGGATGTACTTTCTGTTTGTCGAGATTGACATACTCTACTTGATTGTGGTGTTGAAAATGCAAACCATGACGATAAGCACTTGAAGTAGGTAATGGTATGCAGTTATGCGTTGCTTATTGGTTGTTTGTGGTGCATTGGCACAGAAACCTGTTGGTGGAAAATGTGTTGCATATACTGTATGTTATATAATTATAAATATATAATTATATATAATATACAGATTTCCTCCTAGCTGATCATTGTCTGCAGCCAGCTCTGATCGTAGTGTAATGAAACAGGCAGGGAGAGAGCACATCCGTGGTGTTCACCGAACCCTCAGCCTTCTAGCCGATTAGCATCGACTGTGCTGCAAAACCATGCTGAAATGGTAAAGTCGATATCCACGTTTATAAACACAGGGTTGCTTTAGTTATTTATGGTGGTACTAATTATTTTAGAGTACATTTTATGAGGGGGGAGGGTCAACATTTTTTACAGTAGAAGGGGAGGGTCATGTGAAAATATTTCTAATATTAGAGAGGATGCATTTTTTTTATGACACCTCGAGTTGGGAAGGAGATGGAGTTTGCACAGATATCAGCATGATAATTTAGAAATATTTGCAAAGCAGCATGTTGTTAATTACATTCCGACAGCTGAATCTCAATTAGTTGGGTGAAGCTTTGAGGATGGCCCCAGCCAGAACGCAATGTGTTCGATCCACATCTCCTCCCTCCCTGTTGTATGTACATTATCTCATTACATTACACTACCATGACATACTAATCTTCCAACCGTTGACCTGTACCATCCAGAGGGCTCTTCCCTGGTGAGTAGAGCTCCTTTAATTTATTTTTATTTCACCTTTATTTAACCAGGTAAGCTAGTTGAGAACAAGTTCTCATTTACAACTGCGACCTGGCCAAGATAAAGCAAAGCAGTGCGATACAAACAACAACACAGAGTTACACATGGAATAAAGAAAGAAAAAAAAGTCTATATACAGTGTGTGCAAATGGCGTGAGGAGGTAAGGCAATAAATCGGCCACAGTAGCGAAGTAATTACAATTTGGCAAATTAACACTGGAGTGATAGATGAGCAGATGATGATGTGCAAGTCGAAATACTGGTGTGCAAAAGAGCAGAAAAGTAAATAAAAACAATATGGGGATGCGGTAGGTAGATTGGGTGGGCTATTTACAGATGGGCTATGTACAGCTGCAGCGATCGGTTAGCTGCTCAGATAGCTGATGTTAAAGTTAGTAAGGGAGATATAAGTCTCCAGCTTCAGCGATTTTTGCAATTCGTTCCAGTCACTGGCAGCAGAGAACTGGAAGGAAAGGCGGCCAAAGTACGTGTTGGCTTTGGGGATGACCAGTGAGATATATCTGCTGGAGCGCGTGCTACGGGTGGGTGTTGTTATCGTGATCAGTGAGCTGAGATAAGGCGGAGCTTTACCTAGCAAGGACTTATAGATGACCTGGAGCCAGTGGGTCTGGCGACGAATACAGTATGTAGCGAGGGCATGAGTGGAGGAGGCTTTGTGAAATAGGAAGCCGATTCTAGATTTAATTTTAGATTGGAGATGTTTAATATGATTCTGGAAGGAGAGTTTACAGTCTAGCCAGACACCTAGGTATTTGTAGTTGTCCACATATTCTAATTCGGAACCGTCCAGAGTGGTGATGCTAGTCGGGCGGGCACACTGAACTCTTTCTGCGAAGTAGTTGGTGAACCAGGCGAGGCAGTCATTTGAGAAACCAAGGCTATTGAGTCTGCCGATAAGAATACGATGATTGACAGAGTCGAAAGCCTTGGCCAGGTCGATGAAGAAGGCTGCACAGTACTGCCTTTTATTGATGGCGGTTATGATATCATTTAGTACCTTGAGCGTGGCTGAGGGAGAAGGTACGGTGGGATTCGAAATGGTCAGTGATCTTTTTATTAACCTCTCAAGGAGCGGCAGCTGGGGTGACGGTTTTGGAGTGTCTGGCGTGCCCAAAGTAAAATGCTTGCCACTCAGGCTCAGAAAATAGGATATGCACATAATTAGTACTATTGGATAGGAAACACTCTGAGGTTTCCAAAAGTGTTAACAGTTTGTCTGTGAGTGTAACAGAACTCATTTGGCAGGCAAAAACCAGAGAAAATTCCATCCGGAAATGTCATTCTGGTGGCTTATGGCTCACTTTGAGACAGTGCCTTTAGAAAGGTCTTTATACCAGGACACCGAATGTAGTACCTATTGCTTCCACTGGATGTCAGCAGTGTATACATAAAGTTTCATGGCAATCGGAACCAATGTGTTCAATAGGTAGCGGTTTTGGTGACGGGAGCTCTTTTTCAGTTGCACGTTTTTGGGCGCACGTTTGGCTGAGCGGTCCACTTTATTTGACTTATATAACATTTAGGTGACCATCCAAGTGAAAGATTATCACTTTTATTCATAAAAGATAAGCTAAGGATGCATTTTAATTGTTTTTTGTTTTGTTGAGGGAAGGTTTATAGGTTTAGTTGAACGCGTTCTCTTCACGTTGGATTTTCTGAACACAAGGCGCCAACCAAACTAAGATTTATGGATATAATTAATGACTTTTTATAACCAAATACCCATGTATTGTCTTCGTTGGACACTTAGGAAGCCCTCTGCAGAAGTTCTACAAAAGGTAAGGCACAGATTTTCCCTGTGAAATGCATTTTCTATGGACCGCGCTGGCTAAAGATTTCATGGTTATGGAAAATATTGAAGGTGCTACCCTCAAACAATCAAATGTAGTGCTTTCGCCGTAAAGCCTTTTTGAAATCTGACAACGCTGTGATATTGCCAAGAAGCTTTTGATGAGTATGAAACACTTGTATATTCCACGTACAAATTATTAAGTTGAAAACCTAAAACGGAACGTAAAGTGGACCATCACAGCCCTCACCCCGCGATCGCGGGGTTTAGTAGAACGAAGACGGATTCTCCAATTGAACCGAAAGCTTCTGAAATCTTTCCGTCCCGTCCTACCTATGTCCAGATATTGTCAAACCCAGATCTCACAGAGGGGCTTTGAAGAGGGGGATGACTGCGGCAGCTTTCCAATCTTTGGGGATCTTGGCCGATACGAAAGAGAGGTTGAACAGACTGGTAATAGGGGTTGCAACAATGGCGGCGGATAATTTCAGAAAGAGAGGGTCCAAATTGTCTAGTCCAGATGATTTGTACGTGTCCAGGTTTTGCAGCTCTTTCTGAACATCTGCTATCTGGATTTGGGTCAAGGAAAAGCTGGGGAGGCTTAGGCAAGTAGCTGCGGGGGTTGCAGAGCTGTTGGCCGGGGTTGGGGTAGCCAGGAGGAAAGCATGGCCAGCCGTAGAGAAATGCTTATTGAAATTCTCGATTATCGTGGATTTATCGGTGGTGACCTTGTTACCTAGCCTCAGTGCAGTGGGCAGCTGGGAGGAGATGCTCTTGTTCTCCAAGGACTTTACAGTGTCCCAAAACTTTTGGGAGTTTGAGCTACAGGATGCAAACTTCTGTTTGAAAAAGCTAGCCTTTGCTTTCCTGACAGACTGCGTGTATTGGTTCCTGACTTCCCTGAACAGTTGCATATCGCGGGGACTATTCGATGCTATTGCAGTCCGCCACAGAATGTTTTTGTGCTGGTCAATGGCCGTCAGGTCTGGAGTGAACCAAGGACTATATCTGTTCTTAGTTCTACATTTATTGAAAGGGGCATGCTTGTTTAACTAGACAGGGAGCGGTGGGTCGCTAGCGACCCACTCCCGACACCACCAGGTAAAATGTAAAGCGCCAAATTTAAAATCCCAAAGTTGAATTATTAAAAATCCACCAATATACAAGTGTTTCATACTCATCAAAAACTCTGTTTCTTGGCAATATCACAGCGTTGTCAGATTTCAAAAAGGCTTTACGGCGAAAGCTCTACATTTGATTGTTTGAGGACAGCACCTCACATACTTTCTCATAGCCATGAATTCATTAGCCAGCGTGGCACACACATAACACATTTCACAGCGAAAACAAATCAATTACCTGTTGAAGAACTTCTGCTGAGGTCATCCTAAGTGTCCAACGAAGACAATCCATGGTTCTTTTGTTAGAAAAAGTCATGTATTATATCCATAAATCTCCATTTGGTTCACGCGTCATAGTCAGAAACGACAGCCTCCACTAGTCCATTGAAACGTGACGCGAACTCGTTCATCTTATACCTATAAACTTGTCCAAGAACATTCAAACATAGTTTTAAATGTATCCTTAGGAACACTTTTACGTATATTTACTATTATAAATCAACCGGAATATAAACTGAGCTCTAAAGACGGTAAATAAGACACTGCGCGACTTCTCGGGCGCGCGCCCTGGGTACTGTTGTCATCAAGGGGGGACCCACTTGTTTGGTCGTTTTCTCTGGTCTAATGCATCCAAAATGGAGGGAAACACCGTCGCGAGGCTGCTGACATCATAAGGAAGCGATGTGTACTGCATTCATATGCCCTTATATGGTCATTTTCATGAGGGAGGGGTTCCCAAATGAGCAATGTGTCAAAATCACTTTTTCCAGGACAGAAATTCCTCGGGGTTTTGCCTGCCATATCCGTTCTGTTTCACTCACAGACAAATGGTTAACAGTTTTGGAAAATTCAGAGTGTTTCCTATCCAATGGTACTAAATATATGCATATCCTATTTTCTGGGCCTGAATGGGAGGCATTTTACTTTGGGCACGCCAGGCTCTCCAAAACCGTCACCTCAGGAGCTGCTCCCTGAGAAGTTAA
>QNTS01000427.1:446197-507650 GCA_003317085.1 Hucho hucho | reverse complement strand
GTCTGTAACAGGCGGCATCAGTGAGAGACTTATTTCTGGAGAGATTATTCTTTTTTATTAGAAGCTAAAACTTTTTGGGCACAGACCTAGAAAGTATGATAGAACCTTGCAAGCTATCTCTGCATTAGATTGCAACTCCTCCCCCTTTGCCAGTTCTATCTTGACGGAAAATGTTGTAGTTGGGTATGGAAATCTCCACATTTTTTGTGGCCTTCCTAAACCAGGATTCAGACACAGCAAGGACATCAGGGTTGGTGGAGTGTGCTAAAGCAGTGAGCAAACAAACTTAGGGAGGAGGCTTCTGATGTTAACATGCATGAAACCAAGGCTTTTTCGGTTACGGTGGCATCGAGTCAACAAATGAGAGTGCCTGGAGACACGCAGGGCCTGGGTTAACCTCCACATCACCCGAGGAACAGAGGAGGAGTAGGATGAGGGTACGGCAAAAGGCTATCAGAACTGGCCGTCTAGTGCGTTGGGGACAGAGAATAAAAGGAGCAGAATTCTGGGCATGGTAGAATAGATTCAGGGCATAAAGTGCAGACAGGGGTATGGTAGGGTGCGGGTACAGTGGAGGTAAGCCCAGGCTCTGAGTGACTTAAACAGAAATGACATATTTAGTGCTTGGTAAAGACACTTGATAAATGTGCACAAACTCTAGAAAAGAAGACAATTCATCGCAATAGGTTTAGACTGTAGTCAATCAGCCTGCAACCCTCTTACTAACAATTACAGCAGCATGGGTTAACTGTGCTACCATCCTGAGGGTGTCCGTGTTCATTTGGGAATACCTTCACTTCATAAGATTGTTCATTACATTGTTCCCTTGCAGGGTGAGTCTGATTAGAGAGTAATCAGTGGTTAATTACATAGAGGATCTCATCGAGGGTACAGTTTAGATGTATTAGTCAGACAGATTAAGCAGTTTATGCTTCACATGTGCTTTCATGTCAACTATTAAGACATCACATGCAACCTTTCTGATAGACATTCTGAATTCCAGGAGATCATTCAAGACGATTCCAATGGATCTCCATTGGATTGTGACTCCCACTGATCAGACTAGTTCTAATTTAGTGAGTGCACACTCTTAGAAAAAAGGGTTCCAAAAGGGTTATTCGGCCATCCCCGCAGGAGAACCATTTCTGGTTCCAGAAAAAAAAACATTTTGGTTCCAGGTAAAACTAATTTGTGTTCCATGTAGAACCCTCAGTGGAAAGGGTTCAACATGGAACCCCAAACTGTTCTGCTTGGAACCAACAAGGGTTCTTCAAAGGTTTCTCTATGGGGAAAGTAACCCTTTAAGGTTCTAGATAGTACCTTTTTTTCTAGGAGTGTAGCCCTGTGTTCGGAGGTCTGGTTGAGGAGGTCACTAAAGGGGGAAGGCATAATGAGAGGAAGCTGGTTGAGGAAGAGAGCCTGTTTCCAGCTGGGTCTGAAAACCATGCCTTACTTATCATTTTTATATTGTTTCCATGACAAAAAGGACCTTGGGCAACTCTAAACCCATCCACACAAGCATCATCCCTGGCTATCTCACCGCCTAGGGAGGACTTAAACCATTAGAGAATAAGGGAAGTAGAGAGAGAGAGAGGGGGGAAGAGAGAGAGAGAGAGAGATGGGGAGATATAGATAGAGAGAGAGAGAGAGAGAGAGAGAGAGAGAGAGAGAGAGAGAGAGACAAAGACAAAGAGAAAGAAAGGGGTTATGAAATGGAGAAGTAGCAGGTTCCTCAGTTGAATATTTCTGATGGGAAGGGATCAGGGGAAGGTGCAGACATTCCCCTGTCAGTAAAATACAGCCCTGAAGGAACAAAAGATAAGGCTGGACCCTATGGACCTAGTATTTTCCGACTGTACTAAGATATATGGAGTCAAGGATTTTAAGGATGTGCTTAATTTGTTTACTGGTCTAATCCCATCCTTATTATCTGTTTCCTTGGAAACCAATTTTCCCTGAGTGATCCAATGCTTTTACCACAATAATTTCTTATTTTTTAGGCAAGCCATTTTTCAGTCACTGCTAGCTTCATCTACAGTAACCCTGGTGTCTGTTGTGAGTTGAATGAGAAATAGGTCATTATAATCACAAGATTTTCATGGTCGGTCAGAGAGGATTAAAATGATTATGACAGAAATAATAGACTGATTAAATACTAGAAAAAGACAAGAAAGAGATGTCCAAAACCAATTCACAAGTACTTCTTAAGACTTTAATCAAAGCAATCCTTTTTTAAAATCTCTTCCCTTAGTAGTGTTGAAATAATGCATGAATAGGAGTTGAGGTGTGTGGTATATCACATTCACAGGAGGCTGCCAAGGAGACAATGGCCCATAATAATGGCCGGTACGGCACAAATGGAATGACATCAAACACATGGAAACCATGATATATTTGATACCATTCCACTGAGCCTGTTCTCCCCAATTAAGATGCCACCAAACTCCTGTGATCATCAATTCTAAATGCTCATGAAAAAAACATGTAGAAACATGTTCTAATGTAGAATGCCATCCCAAAGCACTCATCAAAGAGTCTCCCCAGAGAGGCAGGCTGGTGGTGGAGAGCTCAGTATCTGGGATGAATGGGGTGTTTCTAGGGCTGATCTCTCCATAGTCAGCTGGAGGTTGTAGGCCAGCAGATACATTTTCCCAAAAATTATGAAGTAATTATAAAAATAATTAGGAACTCAGTTGGGGTCTCAACTTATTGTTGAGAGTTCCAAGTTGCAATTTCACTATTACTCAGTTATCATATTCAAAACTGCTAACTTTTCTCTACACTCTATTGCAAAATGTGTAGAATTGCAGAAAATTAGCTATAAAACTGCAACAACAAAAAATGGTGTAGGATTTGTTGTTGCCCCCACCCCGATCAAAGTTGCCCATCCCTGTTCTAGAAGATGAGCCTCAGTGAGCGAAGTTATTAAGGAAGCACCCGGCTCTGTCACACATGCTCCCGCTCCTCCTCGCTGGCAATCGAAGGCACCAGGCTCCCCAGCATTACGCATTCCCGCCTTCCCCGGTCACGGGCAACAGCAATAATTGGACTCACCTGGACTCAAACACCTGTGGCATTACGTCCTTTATATATGTCTGTTCCCAAGCTTTGTTCCCGGCTTCAGGATTAATTGTAGTATTGGGTGCGTTCTCAGCCCTCTCCTGTTCTCACTGTTCACCCATGACTGCGTGGCCAAGCACGCCTCCAACTCAATCATCAAGTTTGCAGACGACACAACAGTGGTAGTCTTGATAACCAACAACGACGAGACGGCCTACAGGGAGGAGGTGAGGGCCCTCGGAGTGTGGTGTCAGGAAAATAACCTCTCACTCAACATAAAAAAAACAAAGGAGATGATCGTGGACTTCATGAAACAGCAGAGGGAGCACCCCCCTATCCACGTCGACGGGACAGAAGGTGGAAAGTTTTAAGTTCCTCGGCGTACACATCACGGACAAACTGAATTGGTCCACCGACATAGACAGCATGGTGAAGAAGGCGCAACAGCGCCTCTTCAACCTCAGGAGGCTGAAGAAATTCAGCTTGTCACCAAAAACACTCACAAACTTCTACAGATGCACAATCGAGAGCATCCTGTCGGGCTGTATCACCGCCTGGTACGGCAACTGCTCATCCCACAACCGTAAGGCTTTCCAGAGGGTAGTGAGGTCTGCACAACACATCACCGGGTGTAAACTACCTGCCCTCCAGGACACCTACACCACCCGATGTCACAGGAAGGCCAAAAAGATCATCAAGGACAACAACCACCCGAGCCACTGCCTGTTCACCCCGCTATCATCCAGAAGGCAAGGTCAGTACAGGTGCATCAAAGCAGGGACCGAGAGACTGAAAAACAGCTTCTATCTCAAGGCCATCAGACTGTTAAACAGCCATCACTAACATTGAGTGGCTGCTGCCAACATACTGACTCAAATCTATGGATGTAACAAATGTATCACTAGCCACTTTAAACAATGCTTTATATAATGTTTACATATCCGACATTACTCATCTCATATGTATATACTGTACTCTATACCATCTACTGCATCTTGCCTATGCCGTTCGGCCATCGAATCAAATCTCTAGCCACTTTAATAAAAAAAATTGGATGTAACAAATGCATCACTAGCCACTTTAAACGATGCCACTTTATATAATGTTTACATACCCTACATTACTCATCTCCTATGTATATACTGTACTCTATACCATCTACAGCATCTTGCCTATGCCGTTCGGCCATCGCTCATCCATGTATTTATATGTACATACTCGTATTCATTCCTTTACACTTGTGTGTATAAGGTAGTTATTGTGAAATTGTTAGATTACTTGTTAGATACTACTGCATGGTCGGAAGTAGAAGCACAAGCATTTCACTACACTCGCATTAACATCTGCTAACCATGTGTATGTGACAAATAAAATTTGATTTGATTTTATGTCACTGTGGTGCTTTGTGCTGACGCTGTTCCTGTCTTGTTCCATGTCTTTTCCTTATTAAATGTTGCCTCCCCGTACCTGCTTCTCTACTCCAGCGTCGGTCCTTACAGGCTCAATGCAGACTTGGAGTAAGAGGCATTCATTTACTGCGCCTTACAATGTTAACTTCTTAGGGATCACTGCACAACTTGACCGTTTGGGGGAGCCTGGCGTGCCCAAAGTAAAATGCCTCCCATTCAGGCCCAGAAAATAGGATATGCACATATTTGGTACCATTGGATAGGAAACACTCTGAATTTTGTAAAACTGTTAACCATTTGTCTGTGAGTAAAACAGAACGGATATGGCAGGCAAAACCCCGAGGAATTTCTGTCCTGGAGAAAGTGGTTTTCACAGAGTGCCTCATTTGGAACCCCTCCCTCATGAAAATGCCCATAAAAGGGCATATGAATGCAGTACCTATCGCTTCCTCTGGATGTCCTTTGTCTCTAGAAAGTGGTTTCATGCTGTTCAGATGAGTTAGAACAGAGAAGAAGAGAGAATCAGGAAGTGCCTCTTTGGAACTCTGTAGGACTGGGCACGCGCTCTCGCCAAGCGCGCACTGTGTTTCCCTCGGTCTGTAGAGCTCAGTTTATATTCCGGTTGATTTATTATAGTAAATATACGTAAAAGTGTTCCTAAGGATACATTTAAAATGATGTTTGATTGTTCTTGGACAAGTTTATAGGTATAAGATGAACGAGTTCGCGCCACGTTTCAATGGACTAGTGGAGGCTGTCGTTTCTGACTATGACGCGTGAACCAAATGGAGATTTATGGATATAATACATGACTTTTTCTAACAAAAGAACCATGGATTGTCTTCGTTGGACACTTAGGATGACCTCAGCAGAAGTTCTTCAACAGGTAATTGNAATGCAGTACCTATCGCTTCCTCTGGATGTCCTTTGTCTCTAGAAAGTGGTTTCATGCTGTTCAGATGAGTTAGAACAGAGAAGAAGAGAGAATCAGGAAGTGCCTCTTTGGAACTCTGTAGGACTGGGCACGCGCTCTCGCCAAGCGCGCACTGTGTTTCCCTCGGTCTGTAGAGCTCAGTTTATATTCCGGTTGATTTATTATAGTAAATATACGTAAAAGTGTTCCTAAGGATACATTTAAAATGATGTTTGATTGTTCTTGGACAAGTTTATAGGTATAAGATGAACGAGTTCGCGCCACGTTTCAATGGACTAGTGGAGGCTGTCGTTTCTGACTATGACGCGTGAACCAAATGGAGATTTATGGATATAATACATGACTTTTTCTAACAAAAGAACCATGGATTGTCTTCGTTGGACACTTAGGATGACCTCAGCAGAAGTTCTTCAACAGGTAATTGATTTGTTTTTGCTGTGAAATGTGTTATGTGTGTGCCAAGCTGGCTAATGAATTCATGGCTATGTGAAAAGTATGTGAGGTGCTGTCCTCAAACAATCAAATGTAGTGCTTTCGCCGTAAAGCCTTTTTGAAATCTGACAACGCTGTGATATTGCCAAGAAACAGAGCTTTTGATGAGTATGAAACACTTGTATATTGGTGGATTTTTAATAATTCAACTTTGGGATTTTGAATTTGGCGCTTTACATTTTACCTGGTGGTGTCGGGAGTGGGTCGCTAGCGCCCCAATGATCCCTGAGAGGTTAAAGGGATATATAATTGGAATCCAGACACATCTAAAAATGATCTCTGTGAAAATGTTTTGAATTGTTTTAGTGTGTTGATGATTTTTGTTCAGCATCTGCAGTATTGCTAATTGTTAACACCTTATCATACACTATGTATACAAAGGTATGTATAAAATCGAGCACACAGCTATGCAATCTCTATAGACAAAAATTGGCAGTAGAAATGCCTTACTGAGAGCTCAGTAAGCCACACAAGCTCACAGAATTGGACCGCAGAGTGCTGAAGCACTCACTACCGAGTTGCAACACTCACTACCGGGTGAACGCTACCTGCCCAAATGCATAGTGCCAACTATAAAGTTTGGTGGAGAAGGAATAACGTTCTGGGACTGTTTTTCATGGTTCGGGCTAGGCCCCTTAGTTCCAGTGAAGGGAAATCAATCAATCACATTTATTCATGAAGCCCTTTTTACATCAGCAGATGTCATCGAGTGCTATACAGAAACCCATCCTAAAACCCCAAACAGCAAGCAATGCAGATGTAGAAGCACGGTGGCTAGGAAAAACTCCCTAGAAAGGCAGGAACCTAGGAAGAAACCTAGAGAGGAACCAGGCTCTGAGGGGTGGCCAGTCCTCTTCTGGCTGTGCCGGGTGGAGATTATAAGAGTATACGGCCATTTAAGGCCAGATTGTTCTTCAAGAAGTTTAAATGTTCATAGATGATCAGAAGGGTCAAATAATAATCACAGTGGTGTAGAGGGGGCAACAGGTCAGTACCTCATTCAGAGGTCGAGACAGCAGGTGCGAGAGAGAGTCAAAAACAGCAGGTCCAGGACAAGGTAGCATGTCTGGTGAACAAGTCAGGGTTCCCTAGCCGCAGGCAGAACAGTTGAAACTGGGGCAGCAGCTCGGCCAGGTGGACTGGGGACAGCCAGGAGTCAACAGGCCAGGTAGTCCTGAGGCATGATCCTAGGGCTCAGGTCCTCCGGGAGGGGAGGGAGAGAGAGAGATAATTAGAGGGAGCATACTTAAATTCACACAGGACACCAGATATAACAGACTGACCCTAGCCCCCCAACACAGATACTATTGCTGCATAGATATTGGAGACTGAGACAGAGGTGGGTTGGGGGACGATACCCCCGGACAGGGCCAACCAGGCAGTATATAACTCCACCCACTTTGCCAAAGCATAGCCCCCACACCACTAGAGGGATATCAACAGACCACCAACTTACTACTCTGAGACAAGGCTGAGTATAGCCCACGAAGATCTCCACCACCCCACGAGCCCGATGGGGTGCAACACCGGACTGGAAGATCATTTCTGCGACTCTACAGACTTAAGTGACACACTCCTCCTAGGGACAGCATGGAAAAGCATTAGTAAGCCAATGACTCAGCCCCTGTAATAGGGTCAGAGGCAGAGAATCCCAGTGGAGAGAGAGGAGCCAACCAGGCAGAGACAGCAAAGGCAGTTCATTGCTCCAGTGCCTTGCCGTTCACCTTCGCACCCCAATGACATTCTAGACAATTCTGTGGTTCCAACCAACTTTGTAGCCACAGTTTGGAAGGCCCTTTCCTGTTTCAGCATGACAATGCCCCTGTGCAAAAAACGAGGTCCATACAGAATTGGTTTGCACCATCAATGTCCTAAAAACTATCTCCAAATGTCTTTGGAAATGGAGCAGGCACCAGCGTACTGTAGTTTTACTATGTCGCCTAGATGGGCTGAAACAAGCGGAGCTGCCTGGTCCCATGGCACTGATATAATTTATGTGAAAAATATTAAACACTAAACACTATTGATCTCCCTCTCTTTATGTGACGTCTTCCTGCTGGGAATAGTTGCTGAGGCCTTGTTAGGCGCCTGCCAGAAGGGGGAGAGATCCTGTCAAGATTTCTTTCGGAGGGTACTGAACACTTTGGTCTCATTGTATCCGCAATGTCAAAGCCTACGCAGTAAGCTCCCTCTTTTCTACAGGCTCTGGGCAATTTATGTACAGAGAGTGTATAGAATGAGAAACTGTTCATAAATGTAGACTTTGTAGGGAGAGGGGGGAGCTGCTATTATGGGGAGAGATGATCTATTTTAGATATGTTACACTGTCAGAAGTGGTTAGTATAGCTACAGGTGAATTGTCGTGATACACTGATTTGGAGTGATATAGATAAAGGTTATAGATGCTGCAAAATCACAAATAAATGTTTGATAAAGGAAGTGATTGTATGTCGGTAAAATAAAGCAAATAGTAAACAATTAAAATAATTCAAAAATGCATAGGTGAATTTAATATAATGCAAGATACTGTATATACAGTCATACAGAGCAGTTGGGGTGAGCCACAGAGGTCTGCTTCCATAGCCACAGGGTACCTGAAGTCCATTACCAGTTGTCATGAGCAACCACTATAGTATGATTTAACACAGTGGTCTCCAACCTTTTCTAGCATGAAAGCTACTTAAAAAAAATTTAACATCTCGCGAGCCACTCATTTTTGTATAGCTTTCAAATAAGCACAAATTCTTCTCTTCACCTCCATCCTGCAATTCTTTGCTGGGTCCTTGGTGTAAACGATGTGTTTTCTGTAAATATACCTAGTAAAATGATGGTTAATAAACAACTCCATAAAATGTATGAAAATACCATAAATCATTTTTTTTTAACTCTCAATATTACAAGTATTCATAGAGAAACAACGCAAATGTATGTTCTGAGTCCATGTCAATGCTTAAATCACATCAAAAGATGTCTAGCGACGTCTAGTGACGTTTCTGCTGTTAGGTCTACTGCTGCAGCACATGTCATGGCAGAGTTTGCAAACAGTCGCCACCCAATTGATAAAAATAATCGTGATATACAGTGCATTTGGAAAATATTCAGACTCTTTGACTTTTTCAACCTTATTCTAAAATGGATTAAAAAAATAATAATCTCAATCTACACACAATACCCATGATGGCAAAGCGAAACCAAGTTAAGAAATGTAAGCGAATTTATAAAAAATAAACAGAAAATACCGTATTTACATAAGTATTCAAACCCTTTGCTATGATACTCGGAATTGAGATGTCTCTACAACTTGGAGTCCACCTGTGGTAAATTCAATAGATTGGACATCATTTGGAATGGCACACACTTGTCTTTTTAAAGTCCCAGAGTTGACAGTGCATGTTAGAACAAAAACCAAGCCATGAGGTCGAAGGAATTGTCTGTAATGCTCCGAGACAAGATTGTGTCGAGGCACAGATCTGGGAAAGGGTACCAAAAAATGTCTGCAGCATTGAAGGTTCCCAAGAACAGAGTGCCCTTGTCATACTTAAATGGAAGAAAATTGGAACCACCAAGACTCGTCCTAGAGCTGGCTGCCCGGCCAAACTGAGCAGTTGGGCGAGAAGGGCCTTGGTCTGGGAGGTGACCAAGAACCCGATGGTCACTCTGACAGAGCTTCAGAGGTCCTCTGTGGAAGGACAACTATCTCTGCAGCACTCCACCAATCAAGCCTTTATGGTAGAGTGGTTAGAAGGAAGCCACTCCTCAGTAAAATGCTCTGTCACACCCTGATCTGTTTCACCTGTCTTGTGCTTGTCTCCACCCCTCCACCAGGTGTTTCCCATTTGTCCCCATTATCTCCTGTGTATTTATACCTGCATTTTCTGTCTGTCTGTTGCCAGTTGTCCCGTCAAGTCCTACCAGCATGTTCCCGTGTTTCCTGTGCTCTAGATTATTTTTTCTGGTCTTCCCAGTTCTGACCTTTCTGCCTGTCCGGACTCTGATCCTGCCTGCCATCCTGTACCTGCCTGTCTCTGATTTGGATTACGACCCTTTGCCTGCCTTGACCTAACAATTGCCTGCCGTCCTGTAACTGCCTATCTCTGATTTGGATTACAACTCCTTGCCTGCCTTGACTTACCTTTTGCTCATCCTTTGTACTTTAATAAACTCTGAGACTCGGACTATCCGCCTCCTGTGTCTGCATCTGGGTCTTAGCCTGAGCCGTGATAGGCACATGACAGCCCGCTTGGAGTTTGGCGAAAGGCGCCTAAAGGACCCAGACCATGAGAAACAAGATTGTCTGGTCTGATTAAAACCAAGATTGAACTCTTTGGCCTGAATGACAAGTGTCACATCTGGAGGAAACTTGGCTCCATCCTTATGGTGAAGCATGGTGGTGGCAGCATCACGCTGTGGGGATGTTTTTCAGCGTCAAGGACTGGGACACTTGTCAGGATTGAGGGAAAGATGAATGGAGCAGAGTACAGAGAGGTCCTTGATGAAAACTTGCTCCAGAGCGCTCAGAACCTTAGACTGGGGCCAAGGTTCACCTTCCAACAGGACAACGACCCTAAGCACACAGTCAAAACAATGCAGGAGTGGCTTTGGGACAAGCCTCTGAATGTCTTTGAGTGGCCAGCCAGAGCCCAGACTTGAACCCGATCTAACATCTCTGGAGAGACCTGAAAAAAGCTGTGCAACGACACTCCTTATTAACCAACCTGAAGCAAATTGAGAGGGCTGCAGAGAATAACGGGAGAAACTCCCCAAATACAGGTGTGCCAATCTTGTAGCGTCATACCCAAGAAGATTCGAGGGTGTAAAGGGTCTGAATACTTTTATAAATGTTATATTTCCATTTTTATTTTCTGTACATTTGAAAAAAAATTATAAACAGTTTTAGCTTTGTCATTATGGGTTATTGTGTGTAGATTGAGGCTGAAACGTAACATAATGTGGAAAAAGTCAAGGGGTCTGAATACTTTCTGAATACAATGTAGTTCTGTAAGGTGAGCCTACTTTTCAGTTAACATTCAACTGAGAATTTTTTTGGGGAAAGTATTTCTGTCTACCAACAAGACGGTTATCATTAGCATCTCTAACTGGCTACATACAGAGAGATAGACAAACACGCGCACAAAACAGACAGGAAATTCATTGGTAGATAGTGTTATGGTTGGCTTAACTTCTTAGGGATGAGCACACGAGGTGACCGTTTTGGAGAGCCTGGCGTGCCCAAAGTAAAATGCCTCCCATTCAGGCCCAGAAAATAGGATATGCACATATTTGGTACCATTGGATAGGGAACACTCTGAATTTTCCAAAACTGTTAACCATTTGTCTGTGAGTAAAACAGAACGGATATGGCAGGCAAACCCCGAGGAATTTCTGTCCTGGAAAAAGTGGTTTTCACAGAGTGCCTCATTTGGAACCCCTCCCTCATGAAAATGCCCATATAAGGGCATATGAATGCAGTACCGATCGCTTCCTCTGGATGTCAACAGACTCGAGACAGTGTTTTGATTCTGTTCAGATGAATTAGAGCAGAGAAGAAGAGGGAATAAGGAAGTGCCTCTTTGGAACTCTATAGGAGTTCTGTGTTTTTTACCGTCTTTAGAGCTCAGTTTATATTCCGGTTGATTTATTATAGTAAATATACGTAAAAGTGTTCCTAAGGATACATTTAAAACTATGTTTGATTGTTCTTGGACAAGTTTATAGGTATAAGATGAACGAGNAACAGGTAATTGATTTGTTTTCGCTGTGAAATGTGTTATGTGTGTGCCAAGCTGGCTAATGAATTCATGGCTATGGGAAAAGTATGTGAGGTGCTACCCTCAAACAATCAAATGTTGTGCTTTCGCCGTAAAGCCTTTTTGAAATCTGACAACGCTGTGATATTGCCAAGAAACAGAGCTTTTGATGAGTATGGAACACTTGTATATTGGTGGATGTTTAATAATTCAACTTTTGGATTTTGAATTTGGCGCCTCACATTTCACCGGGTAGTGTCGGGAGTGGGGCGCTAGCGCCCCAGCAATCCCCAAGAGGCTACGGCAAAAGTGGCTAACCAGTGGTGGGATAATGTCAATGTGTCTTTGATTGTATAGTAGCCGGGAGCTTTATTTTTATGACAGTTTGCGATGGAACCCATAAAAAAATGCATGTACTTTCAGAATTGATTGGTGAGCTACTCATAGGTGGGTTGCAAACTACTTGTAGAGCTCAATCTACCTGTTGGAGACCCCTGGCTTTTCATTTAGCCAGAGCGCATTAGGCTTTAGAGGCTCTAGAACTCACATATTGCTTTATCCTTGCATACAGAAGTATTGTTTTTATCTAACTCATACATGGCATCTACAAGCATGACTTTTATCTGATGTGTAGCCTACATGAATCAGTCAACTGAAGCATAAACTTTGTCTTATCCATAGAGATCCTATTAAACTGCAATTTCCTTATCTCCATTATGTATTACATATAGCTATGTTACTACAGCACTGCATTGCTAAAATATCTGTCCTGTCAGCTAAATGTCACAGGAAGAGTCCAAGTTCTCTACCATGCATGTATACAACTATAGACGAGACCAATCTCTTCAATGGTCTCCAGCCAGGATTAAAACCCATACAGCCACCAGCAGCCTCACATCATAGCCTCACACTAAGTCCTTTGGAGGAAACTAAACAGATTCAGTGAGAAATGTACTGCTACCCAATCCTAGCCATATCTGACTGTAATCCTGAAAATGGCAAAATGATCAATACATTCATGACAATGATAAATAACACAAACCACAGATAATGTGCTAGGCTATAGAATTAAATGCAATAAATAACTATCCGAAATTAAATCTAATAAGAATAACAGCATTTAAATGGAAATTAAGAAGAAATTAGTAGATCTCTGAAGACTTACTATTATATTTAGTCAAAAGGAAAGGAGCACATTTCAGCTTAATTAGACACAGCTGTAGCTGTGCATGTGCTACTATAGGGTGTGCATGCACGAACGTACACATACTGTACAGTCACCTCCAAAATTATTGGCACACTTGATAAAGATGAGCAATTTTTTTTAAATAAATAATACAAATACTAAGCTATATTGCATGTAAACAAAAAAGGTGAAATTGTTATTTTATACTAATACAAGAAAGAGATATTGTTTATCGAGTAATTAAACAAAAATCTCAAAAAGACAGGTCTCAATAATACCCTGCCCTTACGAGGATAAATGCACTGAGCTTTTTTCTAAAATATTTTATGAGATGGGAGAAAACATAGGGAGGAATCTTAAACCATTCCTCCATACATAATCTTTCCAGATCGTTGATGTCTTTCAGTCTGTGCTTAGACTGCCCTCTTCAATTCAAATGACAGATTTTCAATGGGGTTCAAGTCTGGAGACTGAGATGGCTATTGCAAAATGTCGATTTTTGGGGGGTAATTTAACCATTTATTTGTGGAATTTGATGTGTGCTTGGGATTAATGTCTTGCCGGAAGATCCACCAGTGGCCAA
Source organism: Hucho hucho (assembly GCA_003317085.1). Taxonomy (NCBI): domain Eukaryota; kingdom Metazoa; phylum Chordata; class Actinopteri; order Salmoniformes; family Salmonidae; genus Hucho; species Hucho hucho. The sequence goes on along the minus strand of QNTS01000427.1, from coordinate 494,239 downwards.
GTTTCAGCCTCCTGGCAAAGGCAACCAGGTTTTTGGTTAGAATGTCCTGGTACTTGGTAGAGTTCATGATGCTGTTGACTTAACAAGGGCCCCAGGACGAGTGGAAGCAAAACAGCCCCATAACATCAAAGATCCACCACCATATTTAACAGTAGGTATGAGGTTCTTTTTTGCATATGCATCCTTCTTTTTCGACATCAAACCAACCATCGGTGTGTGTGGCCAAAGAGCTATATTTGTTTTGGTTGCTCTCAATCAAGCATTTTCTTTCTGGCAAACCTTCCAAAAAGCCTATTGGCATGGAGATGCAGTAATATTGTAGGTTTGTAGACTTGGTGACCTTAAGATGTGACCAAGTTCTGTAATTCTTCAACTTTGGCCCTTAGATATTTCTTTACCTCCTGAACCATCTTCCTCACTGTGCATGTGCCAGGCAAGCTTACCATTGTTTCAGTGGTTTAAACTTCTTAATTGTTAACGCATAGTGGTAAGTGGTATGTTTTTTTAAAGCAATTTTTTGTACCCATTGCCTGATTTATGAAGGTCAACAACCATTTGCCTCTTTTTTTGTGAGTTCTTTGCCTTTTCCCATGGTGATGGAAGACAAAGGGATTTTACATGCGTGTTATGTTTACACCCCAAAGAAACAGGAAGCCATGGAAGGCCAAAATACAGTAGAATGTTAATGCAGATTTTCTTTTGTTAAAACATTTTTTTTTAAGAATCTTAACTACTTAGGGAGCAGTGGGGCGCTAGCGCGACCGACACTACCCGGTGAAATGTAAGGCGCCAAATTCAAAATCCAAAAGTTGAATTTTTAAACATTCATCAATATACAAGTGTTGCATAGTCATCAAAAGCTCTGCTTCTTGGCAATATCACAGCATTGTCAGATTTCAAAAAGGCTTCACGGCGAAAGCACTAAATTTGATTGTTTGAGGGTAGCACCTCCAATATTTTACCATTAGTATAAATTCATAAACCATCGCGGTTCACACAAAACACATTTCACAGCGAAAACAAATCCCTTACCTTTTGAAGAACTTCTGCTGAGGGCTTCCCAAGTGTCCAACGAAGACATCCACCAACGAAGATATCCAATGGTTCTTTTGTTAGAAAAAGTCATTTATTATATCCATAAATCTCTGTTTGGTTGGCGCATTATGTTAATAAAATACAGCGTCCACTCGCCCATTGAACCGTGAAGAGAACTCGTTCAACCTATACCTATACACTTGTCCAAGAACAATCAAACATCATTGATAATGTATCCTTAGGAACACTTTGATGTATATTTACTATAATATTTTAACCGGATTATAAACTGGACAATAGGAAAGGAAAAAACCACAGCGCGCGCGAGCCCATGAACACGCATCCTCTTCTGTTTACATCTGGTGACCAGTTCAAAATTCTTCTTCTATTACCATCCAGAGCATTCTAACATCATCAAACACTGTCTAGAGACTGTTTACTTACTTACTCCTATATATAGCTGTTTTCAATAGGGAAGGGTTCAAAATGAGGCAATGTGTCAAAAACACTTTTTCCAGGACAGAAATTCCTCGGGTTTTCGCCTGCTATATCCGTTCTGTTATACTCACAGACAATATTTTAACACTCGTAGAAACTTCAGAGTGTTTCCTATCAAATAGTACTAATTATGTGCATATCCTATTGTCTGGGCCTGAGTGGGAGGCATTTTACTTTGGGCACGCCAGACTCTCCAAAACCATCACCTCGGGAGCCGCTCCCTAAGAAGTTTTAAGGGCCAATAATGTTGACACGTATCTTTCTGAAAAAAAGTATGACTTGTTAAACAAACCAAAAGTGAATTAATATAAATAATATAATTTTCCATTTATTTTCAGAGTTTGCCAGCTTGTAGTCCTAAAAAAATGGAAATGAGTGTACCTCCCTTTCGTTCGGCTAATCCTATAGGAGAAATGAATCGGGAAAGATTGGGGATTTGGGATAAAGACAGAAAATAAGGTCTGAGGTTAACACAGGCTTAGGAGATGTTTTGTTCTATGAGATAATATCAGTCAGTTAACAAGACCTTTATGAATTTTGAAGCCTTTTTGTGCTTTATGTGCTTGTTTTGATGCTTCAAAATTCACAAAAAGTGAAGTTAACTGATAAAGAATATCTTAAACAACAAAACGTATAAATCTCCAAAGACTGTGTTTACCACAGACCTTTTTTCGGTGTTTATCCCCCCAAAAAACATTTTTACCATAGGCTTTGGCCAACGAGCCATTGTGGAGTAAATTTTTTATTCAATTTTTTTATTTCACCTTTATTTAACCAGGTAGGCCAGTTGAGAAGAAGTTCTCATTTTCAACTGCGACCTGGCCAAGAAAGAGCAAAGCAGTGCGACACAAACAACACAGAGTTACACATGGGATAAACAAACGTACAGTCAATAACACAATAGAAAAATATATATACAGTGTGTGCAAATCTAGTAAGATTAGGGAGGTAAGGCAATAAACAGGCCATAGTGGCAAAATAATTACAATTGATTAATTAAACACTGGAGTAATAGATGTGCAGAAGATGAATGTGCAAGTAGAGATACTGGGGTGCGAAAGAGCAAAAAAAAAAAATAACAACATGGGGATGAGGTAGTTTGGTGGGCTATTTACAGATGGGCTATGTGCAGGTGCAATGATCGGTAAGCTGCTCTGACAGCTGATGCTTAAAGTTAGTGAGGGAGATATAAGTCTCCAGCTTCAGTGATTTTTGCAATTCGTTCCAGTCATTGGCAGCAGAGAACTGGAAGGAAAGGCGGCCAAAGGAGGAATTGGCTTTGGGGGTGACCAGTGAAGTATACCTGCTGGAGCGCGTGCTACAGGTGGGTGCTGCTATGGTGACTAGTAAGCCGCGATAAGGCAGGGCTTTACCTAGCAAAGACTTATAGATGACCTGGAGCCAGGGCGTTTGGCGACGAATATGAAGTGAGGGCCAGCCAACGAGATTATACAGGTCGCAGTGGTGGGTAGTATATGGGGCTTTGGTGACAAAACGGATGGCACTGTGATAGACTACATCCAATTTTCTGAGTAGAGTGTTGGGGGCTATTTTGTAAATGACATTGCCGAAGTCAAGGATTGGTTGGATACGAGGGTATGTTTGGCAGCATGAGTGAAGGATGCTTTGTTGCAAAATAGGAAGCCGATTCTAGATTTAACCTCTCAGGGATCACTGCACAACTTGACCGTTTTGGAGAGCCTGGCGTGCCCAAAGTAAAATGCCTCCCATTCAGGCCCAGAAAATAGGATATGCACATATTTGGTACCATTGGATAGGAAACACTCTGAATTTTGTAAAACTGTTAACCATTTGTCTGTGAGTAAAACAGAACGGATATGGCAGGCAAAACCCCGAGGAATTTCTGTCCTGGAGAAAGTGGTTTTCACAGAGTGCCTCATTTGGAACCCCTCCCTCATGAAAATGCCCATAAAAGGGCATATGAATGCAGTACCTATCGCTTCCTCTGGATGTCCACAGTCTCGAGAAAGTGTTTTGATTCTGTTCAGATGAATTAGAGCAGAGAAGAAGAGGGAATAAGGAAGTGCCTCCTTNAGATTTATGGATAAAATACATGACTTTTTCTAACAAAAGAACCATGGATTGTCTTCGTTGGACACTTAGGAAGACCTCAGCAGAAGTTCTTCAACAGGTAATTGATTTGTTTTTGCTGTGAAATGTGTTATGTGTGTGCCACGCTGGCTAATGAATCCATGGCTATGGGAAAAGTATGTGAGGTGCTGCCCTCAAACAATCAAATGTAGTGCTTTCGCCGTAAAGCCTTTTTGAAATCTGACAACGCTGTGATATTGCCAAGAAACAGAGCTTTTGATGAGTATGAAACACTTGTATATTGGTGGATGTTTAATAATTCAACTTTGGGATTTTGAATTTGGCGCCTCACCGGGTAGTGTCGGGTGGGGCGCTAGCGCCCCAATGATCCCTGAGAGGTTAATTTTGGATAGGAGATGCATAATGCCTACGAAAAGACGCCATTACTGTTGCTCTCTATATAGCTCAGGATTTGAAGAGTTTATTTTGAAAACACTATTCAACAATTTTTCACGTGTTTTTTCATCAGAAATAATTTCTCATGGATACATTCATATGTGTGTAAAATATTACTTGTTCTCAGATGTTTAATTCATACATTTTATGATAATATGTTTTTTTGCTAAATGCAATATATGCCTGTCCATTGTTTAGCTGGAATGAAATGTTTGTATCCTGTATATTTCACTGTGAAATGTAGTTGTCTCACCTAGCTACTGTATCTTAAGATTAATGTGCTTACTGTAAGTTGCTCTGGATAAGAGCATCTGCTAAATGAATAAAATGGCAAATGTAAATGTTTTACATACAGATCTCATATTAAGGTGTTGAATTTTTTAAATATTTTTTATTGATGTCATAAATGTATAATTTGAACAGATCTTTATAAAAAATGAAGTTGTGTTATATTTGACTGTGTAAAACGTACCAGTACTACTTATTTCTCTGAGAGTGAGGTGGATATATAACGTTTTTCAGATTAACATGATTATTGGTCTCTCTGAAAAAAAAACATCAAGTGATAGATTTGAAACAAGTACATGCCATGATTATATAGTGAAAAAACACTATCTTTCTAATTGTATTTATAGAACAAATAAAAGCCAACATTTCTGAAAATGGATATATAGCATTTTGGAATGAAACTCTTAATTAGGTGGGACTTGCAAAACATACTTACTTTCATGATTACGATAATTATTATTATTAGGTGTGAATTTTGTTGTCCTTTTTGTCCTTCATCCAACATTCTGAAGGGTTACCCTGCCAAAAAGTGTGTGTGTGTGTGTGTGTGTGTCCCCCGCATCACAACAGGGTTGAAGATGCTATTAGCATCTGTTGCTAGGGTCGTTGCTAGAACATGCCAAATACTGCCCAGGCTACGTAATAAAATAAAACATTTGATAGAGTTCATTGCTATACTCGTTGTTATGTTCTGATTGTTCTGAGGTGTACGGAGAGAGAAGCACATGCAGTCAAAAGACAGGGGAAATTGCGATAATTGTTACAGGTTATTTACGCTATTTACGCTATGTTTTCGCTTTAAATCTCACCAATTAATGGTAGAAAAGTACAAATTCATGCATGGTCAGGGATGTTTACAAGCTTGCAAAACTTGAATGCAAACCTTGATTTAGCTAGCATGCAAGTATGGATACTGCAAACGATGGATGCTAACACTACTGTGTATGGTAAAACCACTTTTCCAAAGCTCTTTACTTAGCTAGCTAGCTAAGCTAAGCTTTGTAATGTATTATAGGTGTTTGTAGAAATTCAGTTCATTTAAATAGCTTTCTCTTATACTAAGTAGCCTATGACAATGTTATGACAAGTGCTATATCAGCTGTAAAATGTTATTGGAAAAAGGTGAACTCCATGAATCAATCTTATGTTCATCATGAGTGATCAGATTGTACCTAGGTCTACCATTAGAGGCACTGGTTTCAGACTATAGGCCTATACCAGTGAAATACAGAAGTAGAAGGACCTGTATTAGTAGATCATAAGAAACTCTGTTGCGGTGAGGTTATTTTAGCAATAACAGTACCTTGGTACTAGGAGGGAGGAAGGGACGTAATTCAAACACATTCAAGATGTCACTGAGGTGAGTGTAATATTTTTCATGTTTAAATTGCACAATTAATTATCTGATTATGTGATTTTTTTATTAGCATAATGTCTCAATTACAAGCAGTATGTTGCTCTTCTTGTTTAAAGCTTCATGACTCTGGAATCCCTACCATCACTGCAGCGAGTGCACCTTCCACTACATCAATCTGTAAACAGTGAGTGATAAACAAACAAGGGGAACATCTCAATAGTCCAAATGGCTTTCTCTCCCTGTGTCTTCTTAATCTGCATTAATGAAAAATATCTGTAAAACCTGTAAAACCTATCATCTCTCCCTTCTGTTTAAATATTTTCCCCTCCTGATTCTGCCTCTTCCTTCTCCTCATCCTGGTACTGGTTCTCTCCTCATGCTCCAGACAAAATCCTGTGTCTAGTGATGTCAGATTGCCCAACAACCTGCCCGCTCGACCCCAAGCCCTCCTATGTCTGACACTGGCTGCTTTCTCTCCAACTTCGGCTGACAGTCATACCCCTCCTCAAGAAACAAACTCTTCTCAGGCAGGTATCCTTTCTTTCTTTTCTATCTAAAACCTGTCAGTCGGAACACCACTGAACAAATCAGATTCAGTTGTTAACTAAACGTACAATCCATTGTGCTATATCTTGAATATTACTTAGCCCAGCTTCTAGACCGAGATGTTGTATCTTGGTCTAGCAGTATAACACTAACCCATCCTGTGACTTATTTACATGTTGCCGAATGGCAGGAAGTAGAATGGGGCATGTGCTCGCAAACATTGACATTAGTGATGGGCATTCCGGGCTCTTTTCAGTGAGCCGGCTCTTTAGGCTCCCAAACGGCTCTTTAAAAAAAATGGGTTTTGTATTTTTTTAAGTCAAACAGTTTGTGAAAGTTTGACTATGATTGGTGTTAAAATAATTATATTTAAATTATTCAATTAAATCCTACTCCAACTTAACCACAATGTATTTAAATATGCATTGGTTTGTTATGAAAAATAATGCTATTAAACATTTGCATTTAAAGTATAACCTTTTAATGTATATAAACAAAGTGCATATAAATGTAACAATTCAAAACGAATACAAAATAATAGAATATTGCACCATATCAAAGAAAAATAAATAACAATTTGCAAAACCGCAGCATCACACTTAAAACATTAAACTGGTCCCTATTTTCTCTCTCTTCTTTATTGCCATGTTATAAACAGCAGCACACAGCAATGCTGTCCATATTTAGCTTTTATGAGAGATTTGCATTCAGAAATGCAAGCTGCCTGGGCTGATGTGTTTTTTTCTCTCAGTAATTATTTGTCCCTTTTTCGAGAAGACCCTCTCAGAGGGAACGGATGTGGCCACTATGCAGAATCTCCCTGTCATGACTTTAGTAAGCCGTGGGTAGACAAAGGCCTTGATCTTCCATCAGCTCAGAGGATCTGCAGATCTTTGGAGGAGGGGCTCCTCCAAATAGGATCGGACCTCCATTATGGCATCTGCTGAGGGATTCCTTCGTGCATGCATCCCCAGTTGCTCTATTGTCAAACAGCATCCAAACAGCAGACATTTGTGGCACAAATGCTGGTGCTTCTGCTCCATCTGATCCCTCTTCTTCCTGTTGCCCTGGTGCCTGAGCCAGCTGACTGCTGGGGCTGTCCCTCCCTGCTGCTGTGGTTATTCTTTGAAGAGCCTCATCAATCACTCTGGCATCACTGAAGGCTAACTTCTTAAACCTGGGGTCAATTGCAGAGGTTTCTGATAGCATGTGATTATATTCCATTCTGTGGAACCTTCTGTCCATTGATGAACATAGGGTGTCCATCAACTCATTTGCAAATTTGCTCATTTGCAATTACATTTGCTTCTCGCTGGCGGCTGGCTGTGATTCGCTGCAGGCGCTTACACAGGAGTACCATTTCTGAGGCTATCACATAACTGAAAAGAGAGAACAGTAACTTATTAGTTCAGGTTCATGTTTTGTCTACTGATACTACATTCTCAGCTACTGCTCATATACATACATAATACTGTATTAAATAATAATTTACTAATAACTGCCTACTGTACCTCTCTCCATTGATCTCCACAGTGACCTGCTCAAAGGGTTCCAGGACTCTGCACACCTCCTCCACCACCTCCCATTCCTCTTTGGTCAGAGCATCAACAGGTGCATTGACAATGGCCAGGGTAGAGATGATGGCATCCTTTGACTCAAGAAACCACTTCAACATATAACATTTTTAATTCCACCTTGTAGTGCAGTCTTGTTTAGGCCTCAGCTCAGGCATCCCCATCTGGCATTGTGTAGACTTTAGTTTTTCAGCACCTACTGTGCTCCTGTGGAAGTATTCCACAGCTGCTTTCACTTTGTCCACAGTGGGCTTCATCACCTTCAGAGCATCTCTTACAATCAGGTTGATTGTGTGGGCAAAACATGGATGATGGGTCCATTTAAAAATTGTAATGGCTTTAGTTATGTTAGCTGTAAAGTCGCTAACACAACAGACCACTTTTCCATCTACTTGCCAATCGCTGGCCACTCTCAACAGTTCCTCTGCCAAGTTCTCTGAGGTGTGTCTGTCGCTGAACTCAAAGCATTCCAGAAGACAGCTAGACATCGAAAAATCTTCAATGAAGTGACATGTAACCGACATGTAAGAAGGGGTTACCCTTGATGTCCAGCAGTCAGTGGTAAGGTAAACTGCAGTAGCTTTTTGGACTCTTTCCCGCACTGAAGCCTGTGTGCTCTCGTACAGATGTAGAATAAGTGATTTTGAAAGGGTTTTCCTGCTTGGAATTGTGTACATTGGATTTAGACTATTGCTATAATTTCTAAAACCTCTGTCCTCCACGATCAAAAATGGCTGGAAATCGGTGGCAATCATTTTAGCCAATGCAATATCAATTTGGCCTTGTTTTGCTACAGACATAGACTTTGGCATAAACTGGTCTATAGAAGACTGCGATGCTGTGGGTCGCAGAGTAGGCCTACTTGACTGAGTGGATACATCTCCACGTGTGGAGGTGCTGGCTCCACCACTATCACTAGCAGGCCCGCTAGTTTCTCGAAGCTCTGCTACAGCTAGCTTCACAGTTGGGTGCACAGTTCACATATGCGATTTTGTTTTGGCAAATTCTACACTGTGCTCTAACATTGTCTACATTATTAAAATGCATCCAAATGCTACTGTGCTTCTGACTCATTTTCCAGCTGTTGTTTTCACAGCTGTCCTTCCTCTCTCCTCGGCTGATAAGTGTGTGACTGTGAGTGAGTTGGCTCGGCCCTCCCTGACGCATCTTTGGCTCATTGGTTGACACTGCTGTGTGTCTGATTGACAGGAACAACAGGTGAGGCTGTTAGTCTGAGCAGACTGTCAGAACGAATGTGTGTGCGCTTGAGCATTTAGGCCTATATTATTTTATTTATTTTTTCGTTCTTTGAATTAGTTAATTCTATTAATTTAAATGTTTTGGTTATTCATATCTTAATTTTTTATATTTTTATAAATAGATTTGGCTCTTCTGATATGCGAGCCAGCTCCTAACGTTCACCTACAAGATCCGGCTCTTAGAGCCGACTTGTTCACGAACAACCCATCACTAATTGACATCCATGTTTGGTTTTGAGTTGAAGGGGGGTGGTAGCATCTAACAATTGGATTCAATTATTTCCTGGCCACCGCACAGTGATGCAAACAACGTATTTCTTTTCAGAACCGTCAACTGACCACGGATATACCCACCAACGTTGTAAAAGCGTAGTAAAACAGGCACAGACACAGGTCAGTAAATAAGTCACACGGTGGCTTTGTACGAAAGGTTGCCTCTCTCTAACTGTTCTCACTCTAGGTGTGACGCATCATTCCTTAAGTAAACACCTACAGACGGTTTTGTTTGGTTATTACTGCAGTGGGTTTTTAACATGTGCGGCCTGTCTGTGGTATTCATTTATTAGTGGATGACGGGTTGTGGTCACACCAGTCATTTAGGTTAGAAGGGTACTCTAACTCTCTTTGTATTAGATTTGTGTATGCATACCATATTGAGTATTATAGCATGTTATTAATGTGCCTTTTCAGATTATTTGGTTTGTTAAGGGAGTTAGTAATTATTAGTTGGTCAAGCCTAAAGTGGTCCCGAAGCATGTTACGTTGGAAATTTTATTATGTCCCACCCTTTCCGGGGTCCTTAATATGAATTAGTCATATTTCATCCATTCAGTAATTTTGAAGGGCCTAGTCATTAATGTGTAAGTGGTGCTATAGTTTAATCCCTTTTATATGTAGTAACATGTTTATAGTGATGCCTTTATAGTTTATGTTGTAAGTGGTATCATAAAGTCATTGTATTTCTATGTATGTATCACAACCAGCCGTGATCACAAGTCCCATAGGGCGGCGCACAGTTGGCCCAGTGTCGTCAGGGTTAGGGGAGGGTTCAGCCGGGATAGGCCTTATTGTAAATAAGAATTTGTTCTTTACTGACTTGTTTAGTTAAATAAAGTTTAAATAAAAGAGAAACCACACATTCACTCTTCCACACCCATAGTTATGATCCTGTTGATCAACCCATAGCCCTGTGCATACTCTGCCTGTTATATACTGTTATTCTGCCAAGTAATCTACAAGTCAACCGTTCACTGTGCCTTGCAACTATTGCATTCTGACTGACGCCCGAAGGCAAACACGCCCTAACCAAACCAGCAACCTAAGAATAATACACTTACAGGCGAGGAACTTCAGATATTCTCCAATCCATTTTAAAAAATGAGAGGAAGAAAGAGGACATGAAAAATCTAAGCAAGAAATTAAGAAAGAGCTTATCCTGAATCCCAAATCAACACCTAGCCCTTACACCCTATGAACTTGTGTAGACCTGAGTGGATTGGATAGGTGTAAGCAATATGGGGACAATTCAACCTGGCCTGTATCTATCTGTAACCTGTGTTTTCTTTGTGCATCCTTCTATGCCTCTGTCTCTTTCCCTTTCCCTTTTACTTGGCTCCTGTTTTTCAGGATCTAGGGGTTCTGCCATGCTCTGAGACGCATGCCGTATCCCTTCCCCAGATCTGGATCCACCTGATGTCCTCTAGGGGTTCTGTCATGCTCTGAGAAGCCTACCGTATCCCTTCCCCAGACCTGGATCCACTTGATGTCCTCCATGATTAACCACCCTCCAAGATCCCACGTTTCCTTACATTATCTACAGCTACTGTTAATGTCATGTGGTTTGATCTAATCTGCTAAGGGACCAGTGCTTGAAATATCATCCTGGGCACAGTGAGATACACAGATGCACTCCATACACTAGCACTGGCAACACTCCAAGAGCAATGAGAACAGCTGTGCCTGGACTTTACAGTCTCCCTCTTCAAGTCCACCTTCCGAGACTGGCAGAACCAACTATAGCACCCACCTCTTCACTATCCCACATGCCAGAACTGAGATTTTAAAAAAAGTATTCTGCCAAGACTGATGTTTGATTTGTTTGTAGAAAGCTTATAGGTATAATTTGAACGTGTTCTCTTCACGGTTCAATGGGCGACTCAACGGTGGATTTTCTGATCATAACGCGCCAACCAAACGGAGATTTATGGATATAATAAATGACTTTTTCTAACAAAAGAACCATTGGATGTCTTCGTTGGACACTTGGAAAGCCCTCAGCCGAAGTTCTTCGAAAGGTAAGTGATATTTTTTAGGTCTTATATGGATTTTGTGTGACCCGCGCTGGATATGAATTTATGCTAATGTGGAAAATATATGAGGTGCTATCCTCAAACAATCAAATGTTGTGCTTTCACCGTGAAGCCTTTTTGAAATCTGACAACGCTGTGATATTGCCAAGAAGCAGAGCTTTTGATGACTATGCAACACTTGTATATTGATGAATGTTTAATAATTCAACTTTAGGATTTTGAATTTGTCGCCTTACATTTCACCGGGTAGTATCGGGAGCGCGCCGCTACTCCCTAAGTAGTTAATATCTTCATGGGAGCTCACTTTGCGATCTGAAAGGTAAGTAAATGTGAAGTTTACACATTTTCTTTGCTATTTTGAAAACTAAGAACCGTTTAAGGACCATGTTTGTGCAAAATGTTTCTGTGAAAAAACAGTTTGGCCAGCTCAAATGCTGACTGTTGTGTCAATCGAAACTGGACATTCTAAATAAGCGTTCTACTCACACCGGTTTGAGCGTACGCTGCAGGGACCACTGTAGAATGATCACACCCGTTTATTGGTACATGTCAAAGGGTTAAGAGAGAAGGGAATAGCATTATAACTTTAAAATACGAACCTAAAACTTTTGTCTCACATCAATTACATGAACTAATATAACAGTCAATTGTAGTTCCTCTGTTGTGTAAATGCGTCAAAGTAAGCAGGCAAAATAACCATAGGAGCTGTCCATGGTAGTGAAGCACACACAGGGCATGTTCAATAGGGCTCAGAAAGTAACGCACTGTTGAAATCTGTCTCCTCTTTGAACCATACTTAAATTGGAACCAGCTCATTCCCATTGGTATTGTGTTTAGTGTTCTCTAAACAACAAATAGCTAACAATTTAAATGTTTGTTGAGTTATGCACACAACAATATTTGGGGGTGTTCTAGTTCATGTTTTTATTGTAACACTTTAATGAGAGACGGTGGTGGGTGGGGGAAAGAGGAAGGAGTAAAGGATAGGAGGGGGGAAGGTAGAGAGGTTAGGAGAGGGAAGGAGGTAGGTAGAGGTTAGATGGGGTCACAGACTCAGGGCACAGGATGAATAAAAAGCGTTAGACCTAAGAGAAGTAGAGGGGAGAAAATCATTAGGGCTCAGTGGAGTCTCACAGCCCCAGTGACCTGGATAACGACAGCTCACCCTGAAAACAGAAAAACTAAAACAATAGCACCAGGAGAGGCCAGTATACAGACTCCATAGCATTCTAATGTCACCTTCCAGGTACCTGTGTGGAATTGAAGTCAACCAGCATTTGGCTGGCTGGCTGGCTGGCTGGCTGGCTGTCTCTCTCTCTCTCTCTCTCTCTCTCTCTCTCTCTCTCTCTCTCTGCATGCATGTATCATCAACTACTGGGTACACTCTTAGAAAGAAAAGTGCTATCTAGAACCTTAAAGGGTTCTTCAGCTTTTTGGTTGCAAATAGAACCCTTTTGGTTCCTGGTAGAACCCTTTTGTGTTACATGTAGAACCCTTTCTACAGAGGCTTCTACATGGAACCCAAAAGGGTTGTACCTGGAACCAAAAAGGGTTCTCCTGTGGGGACAGCCGTAGAACCCTTTTGGAACCCTTTTTTCTAAGAGTGTATAGATTTGAGGTGTACTGTAAACATGACACAACATGTTGAAAAACAACACATTTCGAATAATGCTGTGAATATATAAAGTTGAGCTTCATTGACGACGACAACAACAACTACGACAGTGATCTATTAGCTACATCATTTTCATCATCATCATTGACAATCTTCATCACAATCATCATCGTTGTTGTCACCATCTTCATCTTTGTTGTCAATAACAACAACAACAACATGCAGACAACATGACAAGGTGAGGGCCGTACAGATATGTAATCCTTGTTGAGTCATTACAAGTCAATACTCTGTTTGTGTGGTTATCAGCCATGTCCATGCAGTGTTTTTCATGCAGACTACCTTTTCAAAGCTAAGGCATGACTGTCTCACCTTCTCCTTATTTGTTTATTTCTTGAAAGTGAATAAAATAAATGCTTCCAGGTTTGTTATTTCAAACATTTAAAAAAATACAAGGCAAAATGCATTGACATTAAATGGAAACTTGTTAAAAGTAGATTTTGAAGGGATACAAGAAAACACTTCTATTCAGAGGGAATTATTCATGTCAGGGATATTCCGCTAAGCCCAAGTTTTGCAAATTTAATAAGCCGAGATCTTTTGGAAATTCATCTTGACATTTAAACTGGTGAGTCCTGACAAGGCGAGGAATCTATTTTCGTAACCAGTTAAGGGAGAAAAAAATGTCCCATGTTCTTGAATTCTGAACAGCATTTATGGGGGGATGGGAGCATTGTATCTTTGAAAGTGCTCCATCAGATGTCAGTCCTAAAGAGGAGAGTTGCCACAATCTGTAGAAAAATCTCAAATAATTACTGCAGAGACATAGCAGAAGCTGTAAATATTTGATGGCAACTCTCTCACTCTCAGTAAAACGTTGTCTAATCAAGGCTCCAACCAATCCAGTTGTTGGGAGGATATTATTTGAAAGTGTAACTAAAGACTAGAAACTTGAATCAGAACTGAATAATTATTTTATCCAACAACTTTCACAGATGGTTAACTACTTACAGAGTGGTGGGGCACTAGCCGGTGAAATGCAAGGCGCCAAATTCAAAATCCAAAAGTTGAATTATTGAACATTCATCAATATACAAGTGTTGGATAGTCATCAAAAGCTCTGCTTCTTGGCAATATCACAGCGTTGTCAGATTTCAAAAAGGCTTTACGGCGAAAGCACAACATTTGATTGTTTGAGGGTAGCACCTCCAATATTTCCCAGTAGCATAAATTCATAAACCATCACGGTTCACACAAAACACATTTCACAGCGAAAACAAATCCCTTACCTTTTGAAGAACTTCTGCTGAGGGCTTCCCAAGTGTCCAACGAAGACATCCACCAACGAAGACATCCAATGGTTCTTTTGTTAGAAAAAGTCATTTATTATATCCATAAATCTCCGTTTGGTTGGTGCATTATGTTCAGAAAATCCAACGTCGAATCGCCCATTGAAACGTGAAGAGAACGCGTTCAAATATACCTATAAACTTTTCCTAAACAAATCAAATACCAGTTAAAATGCATCCTTAGCTATCCTTTTATGAATATGAGCGATAATATATATGAGTAAAATAAAGTGGGGCGCACAGCCAGCCTTGCGCACGAGAAAACTTGTTGACATCTGAGCTACCTTGGCCATTTCCTGTACCTATTCTTCCTGCTTCCTCCAATCTCTCTGAGGCTTTATATATAGACTGTTGACATCTAGTGGAAGCCATAGGTACTGAAATCTCGGAGCTGCTTGCCATAGAACTCAATAGCGAGACTGTCAAACAGAGCCAATGTGACAAAAAACAGTAATTCCGGATAGATTTTTCTCGGGTTTTCACCTGCTATTTCTGTTCTGTTACACTCATAGTCATAATGTTAACACTTTTAGAAACTTCAGAGTGTTTCCTATCCAATAGTACTAATTATGTGCATATCCTATTTTCTGGGCCTGAGTGGGACACATTTTACTTTGGGCACGCCAGACTCTCCAAAACCGTCACCTCGGGAACCGCTCCCTAAGAAGTTAAAGTTTTGTCCTGAATGTGACCAGTTTATTTTTGGATGCAATGTTCAGACATTCACAGAAGTAGCGACAGCATAAAACAATCATCCAAACCGTAAATGTAGGCTATATTAGTCCTAGCGCTAACTGAGGAAAGAGTGACGTGACACAAGCGGTCATATTTAGCTAACTCTCTGCTCACAGAAATCACAATATGAATTAGTTAATAGCAATTAGCTACTATTTTCAATTCATCACATCACGGTTGAGCTCACCATTGATCGAAGTATTGAGTAAAATACTTTCTAAAAATTGGAAGTAATCTGACGATGGGTAGTTTGTGCGAGCCACCGTGTTTGTTTTTCGCGTCAACCAAAGATAAGAAGAGGAGACAAGATGAGTTTGGTATGTTTACAGTATACATGTTGAAGGGGGTGTGTCATCTACGATGATTCACTGCCCTTAATTCACTTCTGGAAGTTTACTCAAAAGATGAGTGAACCATTTCTTCACCTCATTTACATAACATCCAGAATGCATTGTATAATGTCAGCAAACATTGCACCACACATAGCTGGCAAATCGCTTAGCATTAGCTCATCATAATTAGTACAACTTTCAAAAAAATATTTAACACACATCATAGGTGTCCATTACAATCTATGCAATAATCGGAATGCATGATTTGTCACCAGTACTTGAAATCATGTGAATAAACCTGTAAATGCATTATGCTCCATACATACATAGTGTATGCTACAGTAGAAACAACAACACGATATACAGAAAATAAGTCACTCATTTTGATTAGAACGCACACATGTACAAAGTTGTTATTTGTAAGGAAGAAAACAATGAAGGCAATCCGAGCGCCAGACAGAAAATGTTCCAGGGAAAAAAGTTTCTGCAAGACTGCGCAAATGTCTGCATACTTGATCTGCAAAAACACTGGGGAACTGCTTAGCCTCAAACATAAATTGTCTGCAACAGTGAAATGGGCTACTTCTATGTGAGTTAATGAGGTGGCGGAACACACCTCAATTCAAACTGTTGTTCGAAAATAAAACTTGTTCGAAAATAATTTGAATTTGACAAGTTGAAACATAGTCTATCGATAATTATTATTTTTTTTCTTTATTTAACCAGGTAGGCAAGTTGAGAACAAGTTCTCATTTACAACTGCGACCTGGACAAGATAAAGCAAAGCAGTTCGACACATACAACAACACAGAGTTACACATGGAGCAAAACAAACATACAGTCAATAATACAGTAGAAAAACAAATCTATATACAAAGATTAGCAAGCAGCCTGTTTTGGTTTGACGGCAGCTCGGGTTAACTCTCCTGTTGTGTAACAATCACATTTTGGAACAGTAAGTGCATTCTGACATCACGTGCATAAAACATGTTAGAGATACTTGAAACTCACATGTGAAAAGGTTAAAAGGATTGTGGTGGAAAACAGTGTTGGCAGCCAAAATAATTTGGGCCAGATCAGTGCAGTGAAGGTGACCTCAGAACAGCAGGGGAAGTAGATTTGCAGTGGCAATGCTTCAAATGCTGTTTAACTCTGCTTTGTTCTCATCCAGGCCTTACGTCAAAGAAAGGCCATTTGGAGATACTGTTGTGGGTAATGTTGCAATTAGTAATGAGCACTGTCTTCAATGTCCACTCCAACAAGGTTTTGTCTCAAGCAGAGGCAATTTCAGAGCTAGGGAGTATGCGGGCCAATATCGAAAAGGAATCACTCTGTTCATGATTTGAATTGCTGATTAGAAGGACCTTGACTATGCATTGGCTGCAGATCCAAACGTTTCTGTTCACCTAGCCACTTTAATGGGATTGTCTGCACAGTACAATACACTGTATTCACTTAGTCTCCACTCAGGATGGAACACGTGAACCATAATGAGGATGTTCATGTGTTTTTGATATCCTGTTTGTATTTAGCTGTCCTTGATTCATTAATGTATATAACATAATATATGGAACTGATAAAAACGTACAGTATATCATTTCAAAAGTCTATCTGTCTATTGCTTATTTTCGAGGCACTTGTTCTTATGCTGTGACGGTTTACGGGTGAAATGAACTGCATATCTAAAAAGTCTGAGCAAAGTTGATCTTTTACACACCCTTACCCACCCTTACCCAAATATTGAAACCAGTTGGCTTGTCATCTGCTGAATAGCTGGAATATATGCATGATATAAAACAGGAGGGGGAAAGGCAGTACCTATAGTAACTTTACACACCCTCTTAAATATAATAACTCCACACCCTTACCCAACCACATGCATACATACATGCACACACCAGCACTCTCCACCATAGTTATTTGAACCATGCAGATGTAATGATATGTTCCGGGGGTTGATAGTGACAAGGGGGGATTAGTCTGGTGTTCTCCGCCCTCCCATCCATCACTATTTATAGTAGGAACAATTAAAGAGAGGAGACCTTCATTAGCCCGCCGCTGTTTTGTGGGAACCTGAGTCGCCTCGCCAGCCAGCCAAACAGGTGTTTCTTAATAATCGCTGTTCAACTGCCAACAACACTGGTTCGCCCATTTCCCCTCCATATGCCTCAAGCTGTTAGGAACCTACTACTGAGGAATGACTGGGTCCTGCTACACCCTCTTATTTACAGTGCTGGCGATGATACAGTTTTTATTATGGGAATGGAAGTGGATACTGTTTATTGTTATTTGTTGTATTTGGCATTACAGGATATTTTTTTTGCCAGGATATTGGCCATTGGTGTTATTCGTTTTAATTAATTTAACTGGCATAAATGTGTTGCTTTATCAGTCATTCTGGTACTGTCTTAATTTTTCAATAGGCATGAGATGAATGTGTGTATTAGAATGTGTGGATGTGTCTAGGAATCTAGTATTTTTTCCTCATAAATCCCCATGTGACTTCTCTTACCACTGTGGTCTCTGCATTGCAATTATTCAGTATGTGATTACAGGCTAAGTGAAAAGAGGGTGATGGCTTCAGGGAGAGAACATCCATAGCCTAAGCAAGTGTGAAGAAATCAGACAAGGAAGAAAGGGAAGCAACATCATGAAAAGTAAAACATAGAAGCCCCCAAGCCAAGAAAGAGATAATCTTTCGACACGTGTTTTTTTCTCCTCATCTGATGTCGGATACATGAACAGAGATTAATGTCCAAGTAAAATAATATTTACAGAATGTTTGTGAGAGGCTTCAGCCCCCAAGGTTGGCAACTGGAAGGAAATCAGAGAGCTCAGAGTCCCTGCGTGTGTGTTTGTGTATATGTGTGTGTGTGTGTGTGTGTGTGTGTGTGTGTGTGTGTGTGTGTGTGTGTGTGTGTGTGTGTGTGTGTGTGCTATCACAAGCTGATCCATTTGATGCCTCAGCCTTAGACTGTTAGCTCTGCTTTCTCAGCACCACAGTCTGGATGATGATGCAGCCAGGTCCATTTTGGCACCTCAGAGAAAAACTGTACTAATAACAAAGTGCCATGTGTCAGAGTTTGGTAAATCATACAGTTTGTTGGATCCACAGACTACTGAAGAAAGCTGAGAACATCATCAAATAAGTTCCCCTTGACGTACAGACAATTGACTATTTATTATATTTGTATCGAATATGTACATCTTGAAAAGATAAAGGTTTATGTCCTATATCAACTACCCCGTAATCCACCACTGAACCCTTTTGACTTCAAATGACAATCTAATGATCTGTTGACACAAGGGGTATTTCTGAACATCACACATAAACAATCTGTTTAGATGTTCATTAAAGAGATTCTCTGGTGCTTTTGTATACTTTTTAACCAGTAGTTATAAAAGTAGCGCTCACGAGCCGAAAGTGGTCCCTGAAAATGTTGTACTACGTCACACACTGCACACTGAGTATACCAAACATTAGGAACACCTGCTCTTTCATTGACATAGCCTGACCAGGTGAATTCAGGTCAAAGCTATGATCCCTTATTGATGTCACTTGTTAAATTCATTTTAATTAGTATAGATTGGGGGGGGTGTTCAACTCATAATTAGGTCAATGTTGCGTGTACAGCATGTACATATATGTACACCACCTCATTGCTCTCTCTCTCACTCTTCTGTGTGTGCGTCTTGCTAGCTGTCACTTGGCGAGGGGCTGAAGCTCATTGGCTAGAAATCTAATTGTTAGGGGGCTGACCTACGTGGGGGGCAATGTAGGGAAAATGGCTCAGCACAGCTTTCAGAAAAACTGTTGCTTTCAAACTAGGGATTTTGTAGCTAATTGAGATAAGACAGTAATTCTGCTCATAGATTATGCATGAAAGAACTACACATTGACACATCCAGCCCTCACGGGAGGTTTAAAAAATACTAAGTAGTAACCAAAATAGTGAATACATTTATATCAGCAAGACATTTAAGGTCTAATATTAACCTATGACAGTCTTCTGGAGGTGAAAACAGGGTAAGGAAGAGTGGGATGTTGAGATGGTTGGTCTCTTTCTGTAACATGATAGCCAGCTCATCATGGTATGTGGTGGCAATGTCCTACTATGCTCTGCCATGCTACAGATGGTGCCTGACAATTGACCAGTGGGTGCCCTGTGAATCAGGGGAAATCTGGCAGTGTGTGTTCTAATTGGAGCCAGCGGAAGAAGAAAGGAATACATGAACACCTAATCAACAGTAAGAGGAATAGACTGAAGACACTGGAAGCAAACAGGTAATCTGGAAGAACGTAAATACAGACCAACTGACACATGGGCTCCAGAGTGGTGCAGTGGTCTAAGGCACTGCATCTCTGTGCTAGAGGTGTCCCTACAGACCCTGGTTCGATTCCAGGCTGTGTCACAACCGGCTGTGATTGGGAGTCCCATATGGCGGTGCACAATTGTCACTGTAAATAAGAGTTTGTTCTTAGCTGACTTCCCTAGTTAAATAAAGGTACAATAAATAAAACACACTATAAGTAGTTGTTGTTTTTTACCAATGGATCAAATCAAACAATACAAATATTATATTATATAATGGCCATTGAAAGTGAGTGTTACTAACCTAGTTACTAATTATTCTTAGTAGCTACTCTCTTCATTCAAATTCAACGTTTGCCTTCGCCTTTCCATCTTATACACCAGACTCCCCTGTCAGCCTTTCCACCCCCAGCTCCCTTCTCCCACCGTCAGGGGCCGACATTACTGCCACTCAGAGGTTGAACCTCTTCCTGCTGTTCACCCTCTTTAGTCACTAAATAGAGCCATCAGTCTGCAGTCTGCCTGTAATTATGATGAAATACTAATTAAGGGCAGACCCATCTCTCTCTCTCTCTCTCTCTCTCTCTTTCTCTCTCTCTCTCTCTCTCTCTCTCTCTCTCTCTCTCTCTCTCTCTCTCTCTCTCTCTACAGAGGACGTCCGAGGTTGAGGCTCCTTCCAGGACTACCATGTGTGCTATTGTGTCTGGACCTGTTAAGATTGTAAGCATGTTTTACCTTGTCTAGATTCCAGGCACTAACTCCATCCATTTAAACACATTGGCCAAATTCTATAAATGAATCAATGTCTAAGCCTACTGTTGCTTTAATATCTATCATCTGTAGATTCTACTGTACCGTTGGTGAATGTTTACTAACTAAGGCTCTTTAGAAGCTCCAATCATGGATCTGGTGGATCTGAACAAGCATATTGAATAATTCTCCATTAGCTATATGCACATACCAGCTTGCCTCTGTGACTCCCTCCCATCCATCATCAGCCTTAGCTTTCCTCAGAGTCAGTCTCTGCTCAGATGGTGGGCAGATAACCACAGACAGAGAGGTGAGCCAGGGTGGGAGCAGTTCATTACCTCTGCCATCTCACTTCTGTCATACATTGGTGCTCTTTCTCTCTCTCTCTCTCTCTCTCTCTCTCTCTCTCTCTCTCTCTCTCTCTCTCTCTCTCTCTCTCTCTCTCAATTAAATTAAATTGACTTTATTGACATGGCAAGTTCATTATTACTTACATTGTCAAAGCTTTTCACCCAATAAATATAAAAAAAATTATTTAGCTATTATAGTTTCAAATTCTTTGTATTGAATTATAATTTTGGGAAATAAATATTCTCTTAGGTGTGAGTATTTGTCACAGTGTAATAGGAAATGCAGCTCTGTCTCTACCTCTCCCCTGGAGCAGAGTGAGCACAGCCTGTCCTCTCTGGGCATCCAGGTCTGCCTGTGACGACGGGTCTCTATAGCCAGACTGTGCTCACTGAGTCTGTACCTAGTCAGTGTTTTCCTCAGTTTTCTATCAGTCACAGTGGTCAGATAGTCTGCCACCATGTACTGTCTGTTTAGAGCCAAATAGCATTGAAGTTTACTTCGATTTTTTGTGGTGTCTTTCCAATAGGTGATATATTTTTCTTTTTGTTTTGTGATGATTTGGTTGGGCCAGATTTTCTGAGTGCTGTCCTGAGGCTCTATGGGGTTGGTTTGGGTTAGTGAACTGAGCCTCAGAACCAGCTGGCTGAGGGGACTCTCCTCTTGTTTCATCTCTTGACATTGTAGAGCTGTGTGATGGAATGTTTTGGGGTCACTTGTTTTTAGATGGTTCTAAAATTTGATGGCTCTTTTTTCTATTCGAATGAGGAGGGGGTATTGGCCCAATTCTGCTCTACATGTGTTATTTTGAGTTTTTCTTTACACTTGCAATACAGTCTTGCAAAACTCTGCATGCAGTATTTCAATTGGATGTTTGTCGCATTTGGTAAATTCATTGTTAGAGATTGGGCCCCATACTTCGCTGCCATATAGAGCAATTGGTTCTATAACTGATTGGAACATTTTGAGCCAGATTCTGATTGGAATTTAGATTTTAATGTTCCTTTTAATGGCATAGAATGCTCTTCTTGCTTTGTCTCTCAGCTCATTCACAGCCATGTGAAAGCTACCTGTGTTGCTGATATTTAGTCCTAGATATGTGTCGTTTTTGGTGTGTTCTAATAGAACTGTGTCCAAATAGAATTTATATTTGTCATCTGATTTCCGGACCTTTTTTGGAATATCATTAGAGCAGATTACTGACACAGATTATGTCAGAGCCCAGGTCTGACATAATCTGTAAAGACGATCTAGGTGCTGCTGTAACCCCTCTTTAGTGGGAGACAGCAGCACCAGGTCATCTGCGTACAGCAGACACTTGATTTCAGTGTTGTGTAGGGTGATTCCAGGTGCTGCCGATTCTTCCAATGTTTTTGCCAATTCATTAATGTAGATGTGGGTAAATAGTGTTGGACTTATTGGGCAGCCCTGTTTCACTCCACGTCCCTGAGAGAAGAAGTCTGTTTGCTTGTTGCCAATTTTAACCGCACATTTGTTTTTTAGTGTACATTGATTTAATAACATCATATGTTTTCCCTCCAATACCACTTTCTATTAGTTTATAAAAAAGACCTTTGTGCCAAATTGAATCAAATGCTTTCTTGAAATCTACAAAACACAAGTAGATTTTGCCTTTGTTTTTGTTTACTTGTTTGTCAATTAGAGTGTGAAGGGTGTAAATGTGGTCTGTTGTAAGATAATCTTTTAGAAATCCAATCTGGCTGCTCAGGACGTTGTGTTCGTCAAGGAAATGATGTAGTCTGCTATTTATAATACTGCAGAGAATTTCCCCCAAGTTGCTTTTAACGCAAATTCCTCTGTAATTATTTGGGTCAAATTTATCTCCATTTTTATAGATTGGTGTGATCAATCCCTGGTTCCAAATATCGGGGAAAATACCTGCAGTGAGGATAAGAGTATGAGTATAGCCAATTTGAATTTGTGGTCTGTAAATTTGATCATTTAATTTAAAATACCATCGGCACCACAGGCCTTTTTGGGTTGGAGAGTGCATAGTTTTTCCAATAATTCTTCTTCTGTAATTTTTCTTGTATATCTTTTTGTTCTGGGCTCTTTGATATATTGCTGTAGAGGTTTGCAAAGTGATTTCTCCACATATCCCCATTTTGGATAGCCAATTCCTCATGATGAGGTTTGTTTAATTTATTCAAATTCTCCCAGAAGTGGTTTGATTCTATGGATTCCTCAATACATCCAGCTGATTTCTAATGTGCTGTTCCTTTTTTGTTCTTAGGGTGTGTTTGTATTGCTTCAGTGTTTCCCCATATTGAAGGCGTATATTTTTGTTGTCTGGTTCTCTGTGTTTTTGATTAGATACATTTCTCAATGATTTTCTTACATTTTTGCAATCATTATAAAACCATTTTTCATTATCTGTTATTTTTGGTTTGCTCTTATGTTTCTTTAGATTAGCCAAGGAGGCTAATTTGTCAAATATAAAGTTTATGTTCCAAACGGCCAAATTTACACCTTCATTGCTGTAGGAGAATGTTAAGGCTAAAAAGTTGTCCAGGAGAGATTGTATTTTTTGGCTACTAATTGCTTTTTGGTAGATGTCTGTACTGTTTGCACTCCATCTATAGGCCTGTTTAGTACCATGGAATTTATTGGGCCATGATGCTTCATGGTTGGGTTCCTCTCTTCTCAGATACACTGTGATTTTACTGTGGTCTGAGAGAGGTGTTAGTGGGATGACTCTCTCTCTCTCTCTCTCTCTCTCTCTCTCTCTCTCTCTCTCAGAGGCTAAATGCTTAAGCAGCAGACAGACAGACAGGCAGGCAACTAATCTGAATCTGTCAAACAGATGTATGAGGCATAAAACGGCTTAATCTGGAACCAATGGAGGATACACCCAATAGCATGTTCAGTTCCACCATGACATACTGTACAGTCAAGCAGATGGAAAACCTAGTCCTGTTTGGAGGATACACCCAATAGCATGTTCAGTTCCACCATGACATACTGTACAGTCAAGCAGATGGAAAACCTAGTCCATTTGATCATCATCAGGAAGTAACAACACATACAGTACCAGTAAAAATTTTGGACACACCAACCCATTCAAGGGTTTATTTTAATTTTGACTATTTTCTACGTTGTAGAATAATAGTGAAGACATCGAAACTATGAAATAACACATATGGAATCATGTAGTAACCAAAAAAGTGTTAAACAAATCAAAATATATTTTACATTTTACATTCTTCAAAGTTGCCACCCTTTGCCTTGATGACAGCTTTGCACACTCTTGGCATTCTCTCACCCAGCTTCACCTGGAATGCTTTTCCAACAGTCTTAAAGGAGACAGTGTCACCAGCAAAGCACCCCCATACCATCACACCTTCTCCTCCATGCTTCACGATGGGAACCACATACGCGGAGATCATCCGTCACCTACTCTGCGTCTCACAAAGACACGGCGGTTGAAGGCCTGATTCACGCAGTCTCCTCTGAGCAGTTGATGTTGAGATGTGTCTACTTGAACTCTGTGACGCATTTATTTGGGCTGCAATTTCTGAGCCTGCTAACTCTAATGAACTTATCCTCTGCAGCAGAGGTAACTCTGGGTGTTCCTTTCCTGTGGCGGTCCTCATGAGTGCCAGTTTCCTCATATCGTTTGATGGTTTTTGCGACTGCACTTGAAGAAACGTTCAGTTCTTTAAATTTTCAGAATTTATAGACCTTCATGTCTTAAAGTAATGATGGACAGTCATTTCTCTTTTCTTATTTGAGCTGTTCTTGACATAATATGGACTTGGTCTTTTATCAAATAGGATATCTTCTGTATCCCTACCTTGTCACAACACAACTGATTGGCTCAAACACAATAAGAAGGAAAGAAATTCCACAAATGATCTTTTCACAAGGCACACCTGTTAATTGAAATGCATTCCAGGTGACTATCTCATGAAGATGGGTGAGAGAATGCCAAGAGTGTGCAAAGCTGTCATCAAGGCAAAGGGTGGCTACTTTAAATATGATCAAATATAAATTGTATTTTGATTTGTTTAACAATTTTTTGGTTACTACATGATTGCATATATGTCATTTCATAGTTTTGATGTCTTCCCTATTATTATACAATGTAGAAAATAGTAAAAAAAATAAAAACCCTGGAATGAGTAGCAGTGTCCAAACTTTTGACTGGTACTGCACATGACAGGAGCCCTCCCTCCCTCTCACCTACAGTATAGTAGAAGTCTGGAAGTTACGCAGGTTCTGCGCAGGACTACCCACATTCCTCAAGTTTTTATCTGCCAGTCATGACTTGAAAGGCTAGAAGTATTACCTTGAAAGGCTGGAATCCACCGTCCATGATCAAACTCACCATCATGTCTTTGTGGTGTGATTTGAGTATTTTTAAAGACAACCTTCTGTCCTCAGGTCAGCCTGTCAGACGGAGTGGGCCTGTTGCTCTCCTTGGCACCACGCCTCTGTGGTGGCAGGGCCATTCGATAAGGCATCAAGTCCCCAAATCTCCCTGCACCTGTCCTACATCAGAAGTGCTAACCTGGCAATGCATTGTTTTCCGATCGGACTGAAGCAGAGGATAGGAGTGAAGAGCTTTGTGCTTTCGCTAGCTCTCATATCTCCTTATTTCTCCCTGACATCTCTCCATGCCTGCCACTCCACAGCTTCATAAGGGAGAGTGTGGAGCTCAGATAAGCACAGGGACACAGAACAGATGCATCCCCCCGGATAGAGCTCAATGCAGGGTTGTTTGCTCACCTCACTGAGCCCATGTAGAGTCACCAAGCCAAGGCTTCCCACTTTGTTATTGAAATGTGCCTGTTGCCCTATGGCTCTCCACACTTTCCTAAAACATGAGTAATGTCACAAGAAAACTAGTTCTACAGATGAGTCATAAAGTGTGAAGAAAAAAATTACACAAACAAACACCAATGGTTCTGTAAACATGAACTGCCCTTATAGCATAGATATGTCTGAAAAAATCTGCTATAACTTAATGCGTTAGAAGCCTTGTATGAGAACACCATGTTATAAGCCCTCCCTCCTCTGATGGAAGCCAGCTGCAGCTCACCCTTGAGGTCTACCATTGTGCCCCTGTTACCTTCATGTATTTTATGCTGTTCCAATTGTTTTCCTTGTTCAATAATATATGGCATATATTCTGAGACGAGTGCTACCTGTGTGGAATTTGAGCTGGATTAAGCTTCTAAAGAATGTCTGACACTCTATTGTTCACTGCTGGCACACTCTGCCAGTCCCTCTTTGGGGTTGTTTTGTGAAAAGAGAAAGGAACAGTAATTTGCCAATCTTGTTATTTTTAATCAGAGTGGGTAGCATCTACATTAAACAATGAGATTGATAGTCAGTGTTGGGGTTGAGTGACTCCATTACATATCTTATCTGCACTTCAAAAGTGTATGTCCTACTACTATGTCGTTGAAATTGTTTATCCTACATCAGATAGTATGGGACTGGTGTTTAAGTGTTGTGTGTTCAGATCTATGCATACAGTACTCATGTTGAAAGTAAAGTAGTTTATGTATTTCTGATGGGCTATTTGAGCGAGGACTGCCACAATATTACTGAATGAATCGTGTTCCCTCTGGTTTAGAAGACCCAGGCAGATGATGCTTGTGATCCATTATGCATGAGTAAAAAATGTATTACTAATAACTTAATCAGCTGTAATGACTTCCTCTCTGCTTTGAGACTCATCTGAGAGCCATCAAGAGGACCACACACCATCCCACCCCCACGCCTCAGTGCATACTCTCCCAGGGGGAGGTTAACCCCAGCATCTTAGACCTCCTGATTACAGACAAACAAAAGGGCTACCGTAATCTGAGCATGTGTGAGCTGCGAGGTGCTCCCCTCTTATCTCCATAGACAGCGGGTGTCAAACAAGTGTGATTGCAGTAAATAGAAACCGCCCACCAACCGACTGCTCTCCAGACACCTAGACAGAGTACACAGAGATCAGGCATCCACTTTTAGCAACAGTGTATTATAATGAGGTGAATCCTCAGTGTCTCGTGTACATGATTATAGTAATATGTAATTACAGTTGATGTGATGAGAGGTGGGGTGGGAGCGGGCGGGAGGCAGGGACACCAATAGCATCAAAGTGGTGCTTGTGAAGATGATCATTCTGTACAAATCACACTTGGCTTCGAATAGTATTTTTTTCTTTCAAATACTTGAAAGAAACCATTCAGTTACCATTCACTTTGTTTTAAATAATTCCCTCAACAATAAGATTTCCATGAAAAAACATAATCAAACACTTTATTGTGCCCAGTCCTCCTACCCAACTATGAAACATACTGAATAAGTTGAATATTTTCAGAAAGAAAACACTTACCGTGACAGACTAGAGGATGTGCTTCAACAACCATTCCACCAATAAAAGGGCTTCCAGTCAGGTAGGAGGTTGGCTTCTGGCTAACAGCTCTGTCAGGCTGACAGTGCATGCATCACACATTCGGATGAGTAATAGTGTCGTTTTTTTCCTACAGCTAGGATGCCATTGAAGGTGAGTAAGAGTGTATGTACTGAAACTGACTTACAATCACCTGCCAGGCATCTAGGGGGTTTTACCAGACAAGGGAACTACTGTACAAATATTGCAATAACTCAATAGGTGGGTCATTCCACCAATTGAGTGCCTTTAGGGTAGTGAAATTTGATCAAAACGACCCAGATATTTCCTGGTGTTTCCTGTAGTTGACACAATCTCTCTCCACCAGCACTCAGAAAGAAATCGTACTGTAAAAGCAGCAAGTCATTGAACATTTGTAGCACACACCAATCATATTGCTGTATAATTGACAACAAACACAGAAGTTAGTTGCACACTATGACTGAGAAGCCCAGAAAGACTGTTCCACAACCTACCCACATATTTCTATACAATTGTATGCATCTAAATGCATGACAAACACACATGCTCAGTCAGGGGCAACTGCTGACACTGTCTTTTCCTATAATACACAAAGTCATGTTCACACACGACAACCCACTAACGGAAAAAAGAGACGTGTCCGCTGCAATATTCAACACATTCTAAATTCAGACAAGAAAATTGAAATCGGGAAAGTCACTCACCGGTGCAAGGAAATGTCCAGTTAACAGCGTTAACATGCAGAGTCATGGAGTTGTACAGGGTCTCTCAAGTGCTCTCGGAATGCTTGATGAACGATGCGCAATTTCATGAGCAGAGAAAAAGTTTGAAAAATAAATATCTGTATTGATATTTCTCTAGCTCCAATATATTCTGAGCACAGTGTCAACTCACTTTAGTTCATTTTGTTTATTCTAAGTGCTGCTAGGGCAGCAGCAAAGTAAAACGAAAAACATAACTCAAGATCCAATGAGTTTACCCCCTTTAACTCTTCGAATTCAGCTGTGTGCCGGGAAGACTCAAAACAGCTTGAGGCCTAGATTTGAACACAACTGCTCTTCCTCTCAGTAACACAATATCAACACATCCACTGGTTTGTTTACCCTGGCTGAAGCTCTCAAGACAGGGAAAGGCAGGGTAGGACCTCTAGGGAGTGTGGAGGGCAGAAAGAGTCCCAGGGAGATAGAGGTTCTGGAGATGCAGAGGATGCCCCTCAAGATCTCTACTGGTACTTCCTCTCTGCCTGACCTGGAGAGATCCAGCAGTTGATTCTCATTCAAGCCACGCTCCCTCTTGGCATGAATCCCTCTTCAAACAGAAGCAGAGGAAGAAAATAGCAGAGAAGGGGAAGAGATGGATAGAGCAGGAGGAGAAGATGAAGGGTGTAGAGACAAACTGTAAGGGAATGTTAAGGAAAAAAAGACAACAGTGTATTCCGAGAGTCGTAATGCTGGTGGCATGTGAGAGGTGTAGTGGTTCCTCCCAGGGTGCGTCCTGTGTACCTCCCCTTCTCGGCGTCCCCCGTGGCGTGGTTGTGGCGTGGCTGGGGCGGAGGCAGTGAGTGACTGCGCACTGGTGAGCGCTGCTGCGTCCTTCCTGCTACAGCAGCAGTCTCTACTCAAATAAATGCCTAGGTTGTCACAGCACTCTGCAGCATTGCATTAGATTTAGCCTCCCTCTTTCTCTCTCACACACACACTCCCTCCGCACCTCCCTCCCTCTTTCTATCTCTCCTTTTCTCCCTCCCTCCCTCGTACACCTCTCTCTCTCTCTCTCGTTCAGTCACACGTGAGGAGACAGGGAGGGAGCCCGGAATACAAAATAAGCACTTTAGTCTGCTTTTATAAAAAGACGTGATTGTAATCTGTCTCACCTAGAGATAGTCTAGGCTGCTAAAGGGGGCTGTCAAAGCAACGCTGGAATGTTGGACTGGATTTGGAGAATCAAGTTCTCCTTTTATATAGGAGCAGATGGATGTAGATGGAGCAGAGTCCCTCAGAGCATCCCTGCCAGTCCTTCACAGAGGAAGGGTCTTCACCCCACCAGTTAAAAGCTCAGCAAAACCAAAGCACCAGGCAGACTGAAAGTCCCCATCAATTGAATGTAATTTGTGAAATGTATGGTGGATGAAAGGGGGTGGGGGGCATTCACAAAGTTACAGGAGAATAAATGGAGGCACACCGGTCGCATTGGTAGCACAAAGGTTCACGATTATCAAATTTTAATCAAATGTGTTTATGAAGCCCTTCTTACATCAGCTGATGTCACAAAGTGCTGTACAGAAACCCAGCCTAAAACCCCAAACAGCAAGCAATGCAGGTGTAGAAGCACGGTGGCTAGGAAAAAACTCCTTAGAAAGGCCAGAACCTAGGAAGAAACCTAGAGAGGAACCAGGCTGTGAGGGGTGGCCAGTACTCTTCTAGCTGTGCCGGGTAGAGATTATAACAGAACATGGCCAAGATGTTCAAATGTTCATAGATGACCAGCAGGGTCAAATAATAATAATCACAGTGGTTATCGAGGGTGCAACAGGTCAGCACCTCAGGAGTAAATGTCAGTTGGCCTTTCACAGTCGATCATTCAGAGTATCTCTACCGCTCCTGCTGTCTCTAGAGAGTTGAAAACAGCAGATCTGGGACATGTAGCACGTCCGATGAATAGGTCAGGGTTCCATAGCGGCAGGTAGAACAGTTGAAACTGGAGCAGCAGCACGGCGAGGTGGACTGGGGACAGCAAGGAGTCATCAGACCAGGTAGTCCTGAGGCATGGTCCTAGGGCTCAGGTCCTCCGAGATAGAGAAAGAAAGAAAGAAAGAAAGAAAGAAAGAAAGAAAGAAAGAAAGAAAGAAAGAAAGAAAGAAAGAAAGAAAGAAAGAAAGAAATGGAGAGAGAATTAGAGAGAGCATACTTAAATTCACACAGGACACCGGATAAGACAGGAGAAATACTCCAGATATAAGACTGACCCTAGCCCCCCGACACATAAACTACTGCAGCATAAATACTGGAGGCTGAGACAGGAGGGGTCAGGAGACACTGTGGCCCTGTCCGACGATACCCCCGGACAGGGCCAAACAGGCAGGATATAACCGCACCCACTTTGCCAAAGCACAGCCCCCACACCACTAGAGGGATATCTTCAACCACCAACTTACCATCCTGAGACAAGGCCGAGTATAGCCCACAAAGGTCTCCGCCACGGCACGAGCCCAAGGGGGGCGCCAACCCAGACAGGAAGATCACGTCAGTGACTCAACCCACTCAAGCGACGCACCCCTCCTAGGGACGGCATGACTAAAACCTCCTATAGTGTATGGAGATTGAGATGTGAGGAAGTCTCACCGTCACAAGTGACACTGACTCTTCCTAAACTAGAGACTGTCATTCTTTTTATATTACGTATCAGCAGGTCTTACTATTTGAGTGCCATCTAATTGTGTATGCTGTGAGTTTGCAATTGCCTTTTACATCAGTTCTGACATTCTCACATCTGAAATTGAATTGCTTTAACTATTTATTTGCTTGCATGGTGTGCTGTGATCCCCCAGACTGGAATGGACTACATTGATTTGAGGCAGCTGTTGCCAATTCCCTATCACCTCCTCCTTCCCCAAATTAATTGATAAACACGCCCCAGAAGTAGAGTTAAAAGGAAATGGAACTTACCTTCAGTGTGATTTGGACCGTGGACCTCTGCTGTGTTGGTTTGCCCCTGTGCTCATAGTTAGCCTATGAGCCCTTTTATACATTTCTAATTGGGCTGTAGTGATACTGTCAAAGCCACAGGAAGTAGGGGTGCAGAAGGTGCTACAGCATCCCTAAAAAAATCTGAATAAAAAAAAGATATGATAAATAAATAAACAGTTTTATTTTTTCACAAGAGTAGTGCACTGGGCCTTTAACCTCTCAGGGATCACTGCACAACTTGACCGTTTTGGAGAGCCTGGCATGCCCAAAGTAAAATGCCTCCCATTCAGGCCCAGAAAATAGGATATGCACATATTTGGTACCATTGGATAGGAAACACTCTGAATTTTGTAAAACTGTTAACCATTTGTCTGTGAGTAAAACAGAACGGATATGGCAGGCAAAACCCCGAGGAATTTCTGTCCTGGAGAAAGTGGTTTTCACAGAGTGCCTCATTTGGAACCCCTCCCTCATGGAAATGCCCATATAAGGGCATATGAATGCAGTACCTATCGCTTCCTCTGGATGTCCACAGTCTCGAGAAAGTGTTTTGATTCTGTTCAGATGCTTTAGANGATTGTCTTCGTTGGACACTTAGGAAGACCTCAGCAGAAGTTCTTCAACAGGTAATTGATTTGTTTTCCCTGTGAAATGTGTTATGTGTGTGCCACGCTGGCTAATGAATTCATGGCTATGACAAAAGTATGTGAGGTGCTACCCTCAAACAATCAAATGTTGTGCTTTCGCCGTAAAGCCTTTTTGAAATCTGACAACGCTGTGATATTGCCAAGAAACAGAGCTTTTGATGAGTATGGAACACTTGTATATTGGTGGATGTTTAATAATTCAACTTTTGGATTTTGAATTTGGCGCCTCACATTTCACCTGGTAGTGTCGGGAGTGGGGCGCTAGCACCCCAGTGATCCCTGAGAGGTTAACAGTCCTGTATTAGCAGACCGATATAGCAGTCTGCAGCACCAGCGAGGGCAAAAGGTTTTTTTGGCGAAACAGTCTCAGCTTAAATGTAACACTTTCTTTGAAATGTATATGTTACCATTTCATATAGTTTAAACTTTTTCAGTGTTGACAAAATAACACCACCAGAGTGTTGGGTCCCTAACACCATGGGCATTGCAAATTCCGACTTAAACAATTTATTAGAGCTGATGCTGTTACACTTTATAAGTGTTAGGGAATTAACACCCTTGGTGTTACAGTTACACATTTAGTGGGGGTTGTTGTAATACTGTAGAGTGTAAAACATATTTATTTTATAGGGAGCCTTTCAAGTGAATTTTACAGGTACCAGTACCACCCATGACCGTGTTTGCTCGTGACAGAGACATGATTGTTGCATTCAATGGTTTTCAGTCCTGTGGCCTTCAAGTGAGTGCCTAAATGAATATTGTATCATAGAAATATACATAACTTTTTTTGACAATACCTGACAGCCTAGTTTAACCCTAACACAATGGTCTGAAACTCCTAGTTTGCATGCCACAGAGGCAAGTCAAGTTATGTTGGCTTGCAAAGTGTTATATAATTCCTATTTGATTCCAGCCAGCGTTAGGATATGCAGCAATTGGAACTTTTAATTGCCTGAAATCTGTAGTTAGAATGACAGCCAAAGTAGGGAGGATTGATAAATGAGACTACCTAAACCATCTAAACTGGAACAACCATCTCAATAATGGGTGAAATAAGTTCAACCACTTAAAGATTGGATTTGTTTATAAAAAATGTATAGTGTAAATTGAATTCATCCATAAATGTGCATACAGTTGAAGTCGGAAGTTTACATACACTTACGTTGGAATATTTAAAACTCGTTTTTCAATCACTCCACAAATTTCTTGTTAACAAACTATAGTATTGGCAAGTCGGTTAGAACATCTACTTTGGACATCTACCATCTACTATTTTTGTCTGATGAAACTGTTTGGCCATAATGACCATCGTTATGTTTGGAGGAAAAAGGGGGAGGCTTGCAAGCTGATGAACACCATCCCAACCGTGAAGCACGGGGTTGGCAGCATCATGTTGTGGGAGTGCTTTGCTGCAGGACGGACTGGTGCACTTCACAAAATAGATGGCTTCATGAGGAAGGACAATGATGTGGATATATTGAAGCAACATCTCAAGACATCAGTCATGAAATTAAAGCTTGGTTGCAAATGGATCTTCAAGATGGACAATGACCCCAATCATACTTCCAAAGTTGTGGCAAAATGGCTTAAGGACAACAAAGTCAAGGTATTGGAGTGGCCATCACAAAGCCCTGACCTCAATCCCATAGAACATTTGTGGGCAGAAATGAAAAAGCGTGTGCGAGCAAGGAGGCCTACAAACCTGACTCAGTTACACGAGTTCTGTCAGGAGGAATGGGCCAAAATTCACCCAACTTATTGTGGGAAGCTTGTGGAAGGCTACCCGAAATGTTTGACCCAAGTTAAACAATTTAAAAGCAATGCTACCAAATACTAATTGAGTGTATGTAAACTTCTGACCGACTGGGAATGTGATGAAAGAAATGAAAGCTGAAATAAATCATTCTCTGTACTATTATTCTGTCATTTCACATTCTTAAAATAAAGTGGTGACCCTAACTGACCTAAGACAGGGAATTTTTACTATGATTAAATGTCAGGAATTGTGAAACACTGAGTTTAAATGTATTTGGCTAAGGTGTATGTAAACTTCCGACTTTAACTGTACATAAACAATTTTAAATAGCAACCTGCAGTGAAGCATGCTGGGAAATATGATAATGAGGCCCTTCCCATATTTTTTTACCTCAGAGAGTTAACGCATATTAACTCAACACAGTCGATTAACAAAAACACAATTTGGTGATGATTCCCCTCTGACTCAAATAACACTTCATTAATTCACTGCAGGCGGTGTCAATCTCAATCCCTCTGGTGTTAAATTGACGTGGAATGATAACCTGTGTTCTAGTACGACTGAGCAGAAGAGCAAATTGGCCACCACTTCCTAGTATTTTACTAGCTAATGTTAAGTCTCTGGACAATAAGGTGGACGAGCTCAGGCTGAGGATTTCCTTCCAACGGAACACGAGAGACTAATGTACAATGCCTCACTGAAACATGTCTCTCCCCTTCGGTGCTGAACCCAGCTAGCCAGCTTGCTGGGTTATCCATATATCGCATGGACAGGACAAAAGAGTTGTTGGACAAAAACAAAGGAGGTGGGGTTTGCTTCATGATCAACAACTCTTGGTGTGACTGTTGTAATTTAGAAACAGTTTGACATTTTGTTCAATCGATCAGTAATACCTGACGATTAAATGCCGACCCAATAACCTCCAAAGAGAATTATCAATGGTTATCATCACAGCTGTTTACACTCCTCCCCAATCTGACACCACACTGGCACTTAAGGAATTATACAGGACTTTAAACAAACAGGAAACTGCATATCCAGAAGCCGCATTAATTGTGGCTGTTGACTTTAACAAAGTAAATCTGTAAAAATAAAGACCGAAGTTCTGTCAACACATCTCCTGTCTTACGAGGGGCAGGCAGAATGCTATACCATTGTTATTGGCCCTCCCGAGATGGCTACAAAGCCTTCCCTAGTCCACCCTTTGGCAAATCAGATCATGTCTCCATCCTGCTTCTACCCACCTTTAGGCAGAAACATAAGCAGAAAGAAGCTGTGATAAGATATGTTCAACACTGGTCTGACTAATCAGAATCTATGCTACAAAACTGATCAAGTGGACAGGGAAATGTTCCTGGTCACATCTGCGCTAAAATCGATTAGTACACTGACTCAGTCACAGGGTTCATCAGGAAATGCATAGAAGACATTGTCCCAGCAAGAAGACCAACTATGACCTCCAAAAATTCATGAAAGATGCAAAAAGACAGTACAAGGGCAAAGTGGAATCACTATTCAAGGACTACGACGCAAGAATGATGTGGTAAGGATTACAATCGATCACAGATTACAAAGTTAAAACTAGCTGTGTAACGAACACTGATGCCTTTCTCCCAGACGACCTAAATACTTTTTACTCACTTCAAGGTAAACAACACTAAACCTCCTATGAGGGCCCCTGCTGCTAAAGAGGACTGTGTGCTCTCAATCTCTGTGGCCTACGTGAGTAAGACTTTCAAGCGTGTGAATACTTTCAAGGCAGCATCCCCAAATGGTATCCCTCGAAGTGTCCTCAGAGCATGTGCAGACCAGCTGGCTGGAGTGTTTAACTTCTTAGGGAGCGGCTGCATAGGTGACGGTTTTGGAGAGTCTGGCGTGCCCAAAGTAAAATGCCTGCCACTCAGGCCCAGAAAAT
The DNA here is from genome assembly GCA_003317085.1 of Hucho hucho. Classification (NCBI taxonomy): domain Eukaryota; kingdom Metazoa; phylum Chordata; class Actinopteri; order Salmoniformes; family Salmonidae; genus Hucho; species Hucho hucho. The sequence goes on along the minus strand of QNTS01000427.1, from coordinate 459,028 downwards.
AGGATGTGCACATAATTAGTACTGTTGGATAGGAAACATTCTGAAGTTTTTAAGAGTGTTAGAATAATGTATGTGAGTATAACAGAACTGATATAACAGGAGAAAACCCAAGGAAAATCCATCCAGATTTGCAGTATTTTTTGTAAATGACCATCTTCTCCATTGTGCCTATTCATTTTTATTTTAACCAGGACTGAGACTGCAGTACCTATGGCTTCCACTAGATGTCAACAGTCTCTATACACAGACTGGGAATTCTAGGAGTAAGCAAAACAGATAGGAAGAGGAAGTTGTCAGGGGACCCCTTTTGTAAACAAAGTTTGACACGCGCGAGATTGTGAACGCGCACCACTTTATTTTTCTTTCGGGTAAGAGTCTACCCACATTTTCAGATATTATACTTTTCTAATTTTGTCAGAAAGTTGTTTTCATTGCAAATTAAAGCGTACTGTTAGTTATCTAGCTAACGTTAGCTGATTGGCTTGCTCGCTAGCTAACGTTACATGTATGATCTGTGTAGCAATATTATTTGTATCTCAGAAAGCCATTGCTGCTTATAGCCTAATGGTAGCTAGCTAGCTCACATTGAACCTACTTGGTTAGCTATTAGCTACCTGCAGATTCATGCATGGGGCATGGTAGTATGAGTTGGGATTCACAGGAGGTTGGTGGCACCTTAATTGGGGAGGACGGACTCATGGTAATGGCTGGAGCGGCATGAGGCTAATTGTATCAAAAACATCAAACACATAGTTTGATGCCATTCCATTCGCTCCGTTCCAGCCATTATTATGAGCCATCCTCCCCTCAGCCATCCTCCCCTTATGAGCCACTGTTGGGATTATGGTTCATTGTTTAGCTCGCTAGCTACATTTCTAAACAGAAAACTTCACTATGCAAGTAACCATTTCACAGTACCGTTTACACCTTCTGTGCATGTGACAAATAAACGTTGTTTTTATTTGAGATAGTGTGTGTTTACCAGAGATGTTAGGGAGTGGTGGGGCACTAGCGCCCCACTCCCGACACTACCAGGTGAAATGAAAGGCGCCAAATTCAAAATCCAAAAGTTGAATTATTAAACATTCATCAATATACAAGTGTTGCATAGTCATCAAAAGCTCTGCTTCTTGGCAATATCACAGCGTTGTCAGATTTCAAAAAGGCTTTACGGCGAAAGCACTACATTTGATTGTTTGAGGGTAGCACCTCCAATATTTTTTCCATTACCTTAAATTCATAAACCATCGCGAAAAACACAAAACACATTTCACAGCGAAAACAAATCCCTTAACTTTTGAAGAACTTCTGCTGAGGGCTTCCCAAGTGTCCAACGAAGACAATCCATGGTTCTTTTGTTAGAAAAAGTCATTTATTATATCCATAAATCTCCGTTTGGTTGGTGCGTTATGATCAGAAAATACAGCGTCCACTCGCCCATTGAACCGTGAAGAGAACGCGTTCAACCTATACCTATAAACTTGTCCAAGAACAATCAAACATCATTGATAATGTATCCTTAGGAACACTTTTATGTATATTTAGTATAATATTGCAACCGGATTATAAACTGGGCGATAGGAAAGGAAAAAACCACAGCGCACGCAAGCCCGTGAACGCGCTTCCTCTTCTGTTTACATCTGGTGACCACTTCCCAATTCTTCTTCTATTACCATCCAGAGCAACTAAACATAATCAAAACACTGTCTAGAGACTGTTGACATCCAGTGGAAGCAATAGGTACTGAAATCTTACTCCCTTATATGGTCATTTTCAATAGGGAGGGGTTCAAAATGAGGCAATGTGTCAAATACACTTTTTCCAGGACAGAAAGTCCTCAGGTTTTTGCCCGCCATATCCGTTCTGTTATTCTCACAGACAATATTTTAACACTTTTAGAAACTTCAGAGTGTTTCCTATCCAATAGTGCTAATTATGTGCATATCCTATTTTCTGGGCCTGAGTGGGAGGCATTTTACTTTGGGCATGCCAGACTCTCCAAAACCATCACCTCGGGAGCTGCTCCCTAAGAAGTTAATGTGAAGAACAATATGACCTGCAACAAATTCACATTAGGATAGAAACTAAGGACTAGATTAACCTCTCAGGGATCACTGGGGCACTAGCGCCCCACTCCTGACACTACCAGGTGAAATGTGAGGCGCCAAATTCAAAATCCAAAAGTTGAATTATTAAACATCCACCAATATACAAGTGTTCCATACTCATCAAAAGCTCTGTTTCTTGGCAATATCACAGCGTTGTCAGATTTCAAAAAGGCTTTACGGCGAAAGCACTACATTTGATTGTTTGAGGGCAGCACCTCACATACTTTCTCATAGCCATGAATTCATTAGCCAGCGTGGCACACACATAACACATTTCACAGCAAAAACAAATTAATTAACTGTTGAAGAACTTCTGCTGAGGTCTTCCTAAGTTTCCAACGAAGACAATCCATGGTTCTTTTGTTAGAAAAAGTCATGTATTTTATCCATAAATCTCTATTTGGTTCGCGCGTTATAATCAGAAACTACAGCGTCCACACCTCCATTGAAACGTGACTAGAACTCGTTCAACTTATACCTATAAACTTGTCCCACCGCTCCCTGTCTAGTTAAATGTATCCTTAGGAACACGTTTACGTATATTTACTATAATAAATCAACCGGAATATAAACTGAGCTCTAAAGACGGAGGAAAACACAGTGCGCGCTTCCCAAGAGCGCGCGCCCACTACTATAGACTTCCAAGGAGGCACTCCCTTATTCCCTCTTCTTCTCTGCTCTAATTCATCTGAACAGAATCAAAACACTTTCTCGAGACTGTGGACATCCAGAGGAAGCGATAGGTACTGCATTCATATGCCCTTTTATGGGCATTTTCATGAGGGAGGGGTTCCAAATGAGGCACTCTGTGAAAACCTGGGTACTGTTGACATCAAGGGAGGACCCACTTGTTTGGTCGTTTTCTCTGGGCTAATGCATCCAAAATGGAGGGAAACACCATCTCGAGGCTGCTGACATCATAAGGAAGCGATGTGTACTGCATTCATATGCCCTTACAGTGGGGCAAAAAAGTATTTAGTCAGCCACCAATTGTGCANAATCTCACGATACATGGCCCCATTCATTCTTTCCTTTACACAGATCAGTCGTCCTGGTCCCTTTGCAGAAAAACAGCCCCAAAGCATGATGTTTCCACCCCCATGCTTCACAGTAGGTATGGTGTTCTTTGTCCTCCAAACACGACGAGTTGGGTTTTTACCAAAAAGTTATATTTTGGTTTCATCTGACCATATGACATTCTCCCAATCCTCATCTGGATCATCCAAATGCTCTCTAGCAAACTTCAGACGGGCCTGAACATGTACTGGCTTAAGCAGGGGGACACGTCTGTCACTGCAGGATTTGAGTCCCTGGCGGCGTAGTGTGTTACTGATGGTAGGCTTTGTTACTTTGGTCCCAGCTCTCTCCAGGTCATTCACTAGGTCCCCCCGTGTGGTTCTGGGATTTTTGCTCACCGTTCTTGTGATCATTTTGACCCCACGGGGTGAGATCTTGCGTGGAGCCCCAGATCGAGGAAGATTATCAGTGGTCTTGTATGTCTTCCATTTCCTAATAATTGCTCCCACAGTTAATTTCTTCAAACCAAGCTGCTTACCTATTGCAGATTCAGTCTTCCCAACCTGGTGCAGGTCTACAATTTTGTTTCTGGTGTCCTTTGACAGCTCTTTGGTCTTGGCCATAGTGGAGTTTGGAGTGTGACTGTTTGAGGTTGTGGACAGGTTTCTTTTATACTGATAACAAGTTCAAACAGGTGCCATTAATACAGGTAACGAGTGGAGGACAGAGGAGCCTCTTAAAGAAGAAGTTACAGGTCTGTGAGAGCCAGAAATCTTGCTTGTTTGTATGTGACCAAATACTTATTTTCCACCATAATTTGCAAATAAATTCATAAAAAATCCTACAATGTGATTTTCTGGATTTTTTTTCTTCATTTTGTCTGTCATAGTTGAAGTGTACCTATGATGAAAATTACAGGCCTCTCTCATCTTTTTAAGTGAGAGAACTTGCACAATTGGTGGCTGACTAAATACTTTTTTTCCCCACTGTATATGGTCATTTTCATGAGGGAGGGGTTCCCAAATGAGCAATGTGTCAAAATCACTTTTTCCAGGACAGAAATTCCTCGGGGTTTTGCCTGCCATATCCGTTCTGTTTTACACACAGACAAATGGTTAACAGTTTTACAAAATTCAGAGTGTTTCCTATCCAATGGTACCAAATATGTGCATATCCTATTTTCTGGGCCTGAATGGGAGGCATTTTACTTTGGGCACGCCAGGCTCTCCAAAACAGTCAAGTTGTGCAATGATCCCTGAGAGGTTAAGTTTATTTTCACACCTACTTTTTGTTACTACTTAGACCACTTTTAGTCTTGAAATCTTTGGTTGTTTACTACACTACCGTATTCACTATTGTTAGCACATGGTCTCACATGTGAATCCTTAAAGAGATTGGTGGGTCTAAGGCTTAAGAGGGTGTGAACGATGCTGAATGGATGTAGACTAAGAAGAGCTCTCCAGTAGGTGACCCAAAATATTCACAGGCCATTTTCTCAAAAGTGGGGTTACAAGTTTAACTTTCAAAGCAGAATTACTTACCCATTGTTCCTCAACAGCAGTGTATGATATGCCATTTTCTAGCTATGAGTCTCTACTTTTATCCAATGTAAAAAACTATTTAAAATGGTATACACATGGGACCAAATCCAGGTGGTGGGTCCCATTTTTGATTGACTTGTGATTAATATTGATATTGATATTGTACTGCAATGTTGAGGGGCTAGCACGCAAGCATTTAACTGCATCTTTTATACTGCGGAAAACTGTGTGCATGACAAACAACATTTTATTTTATTTCATTTTGAGTTACACTCCAGGGCCCTCTTCTCTAACTAATTTCCTGTTTCCAAAGAACACGGATTATCCTTTCATCTAGGGGCCATTTTCTCCCCCAATCATTTTATCTTGTTTCCATGACAGCTCAGGCTCATATATGTGTGTGTGTGTGTGTGTGTGTGTGTGTGTGTGTGTGTGTGTGTGTGTGTGTGTGTGTGCGTGTGCGTGTGCGTGTGTGCGTGTATGTCTCCTGGGCTCTGGCAGTGCCCTTTCTTATCTCCCTACCTTTGTATTTGTCGCTGCGTTCACCAGGGACAGACATGGTTCATCATCAATTTCTTGATTACTTTTTTTCCCTCAAGTGTCTTTTTAAGCTGTAAAGGTGACACATGGAAGGATTAGATGTACAGGTGAGATGGAGAGATCTCTCATGATGTTGATAAAAAAGGACAAACAGATGGCTGTCTTAAATTTGCATTCTAAGTCTTAAAATATGCCACCATCTCCTTTGTTCGAGCACGTCATTCACTTCAATGCTTTTTAAGGGCAGGAAGACACCTGAGACAAAATAGGTATTAAAAGAAAGTAATATCAAAGCATGGGTGTTGCTGTGATTTAAATGTGTCTTATCAGCATGTTGCCTTATGTTTATATTAATGTCTCTTCATCTATCAGTTAAGTTCCCCATAATATCTCTCCATCTTTGCTATCTTATTGTTTCATATTGAACATGATGATTATGTTATGGTCTCACCTCAGCAGTTCCAGTACTATGCACAGTGGATAAACCACACTGCCACACTCTGTTAGTAATCTGCACCTCAGTGGAGGCTGCTGAGGGGAGGACGGCTCATAATAATGGCTGGAACGGAGGGAATGGAATGGCATAAAACCACTCCAGTCATTACCACGAGCCCGTCCTCCCCAATTAAGGTGACATCACCCTACTGTGGTGCACCTCAATCAGTTACAGAGAAAACTGTGGTGCACCTTCAGTAGTTATTCTGAACTTTGATCCATTTTGCTTCAGGTAGAATATGAAAGTTGTTGACAATATGTTTCGCACATCCATCTAACATGTTCAGCACAGATCATACATAGTCTGGTGAAACCAAAACCAATCATCTATTCCTTTGGGATTTCAGGTTACCCTGGAGAGTATACATACCGTACATTCACACTAATTCCCGGTGGATTTAGCAGTACACAGCCATATGACATCAACAGTGCAGGTGTGTTTGGAGATGCTGCTGGAAGGTAAGTACATCTCACAGTCTGCTGGATGGATAATGAGAGAGAGAAGAAAGGTGTATCCAAAAAGACTTGGCCAACAGGGAATACACAGCCGAAGCACAGTGAACAGAGCAGACATCATCCACTCGAGTGAAAAGCCAGGGTGAAGCTTTCCCACAGCATTATTGACGGTGATGCAGAGGCAAATCTAGAACAAAGTGCGATATCAGCCTTGGCTGCCTGCGAGCTTTAGGACTGCAGGAATATTTCAAGAACCAACTCTACAGCCTATGACTTTGCAAGCTGTCCTCTCCACAGAAGAGGTGTGAATCGATTGTGTATTTAATAAGGGAAAAACATACAGTAAACATGCAGCAACAAACATTCATAGATACATTGTAGGCTATGTGATGCTACTCTCAATCTATTCTTCCTGACTTTATCATCACAGAGTGACAGATGCATTTGTCAGCTCTACTTATAACTAGCAACGTAGCAAAATGTGTCAAAACAACAGTAGTTTTAAAACCCTGATCAAAGCAGACAATTTGCTCAACACCTAAGCTTCAGCTGTAGCTATATCCATCACACACGCCCCCCATTTCACTCTCCCCTCCTCCCTTCCACCACCACCTTACCACCTTTACTGGGAGTACTTTCACGCACAAATCTACTTATCTCACTGTCATTAGCTCTAACTATAGCAACAGTTTCTTAGCAACAGTCATGGCTGGTCTCTCTGGAGTAATCACATCAGGAGAGGTGTGGTACTGCAGCAGGTATTGTGTCAAGTTCTGACACGATGTAAACATGTGCTAGCGGTACCGGAGTGTCAAGTCTAGAACAAAAAGGCTTCTCAACAGTTTTTACCCCCAAGCCATAAGACTCCTGAACAGGTAATCAAATGGCTATCCAGACTTTTTGCATTGACACCCCCCCCCCCCCCTACTGCTACTGCTACTCTCTGTTCAACATATATGCATAGTCACTTTAACCATAACTACATGTACATATACTACCTCAATCAGCCTGACTAACCGGTGTCTGTATGTAGCCTCGCTGCTTTTATAGCCTTGCTACGTTTACAGCCTCGCTACTGTATGAAGCCTCGCTACTGTATATAGCCTGTCTTTTTTTACTGTTGTTTTTATTTCTTTACTTACCTATTGTTCACCTAATACCTTTTTTGCACTGTTGGTTAGAGCCTGTAAGTAGGCATTTGACTGTAAGGTCTACACCTGTTGTATTCGGCGCACGTGACAAATAAACATTGATTGGATTTGATTCACCCTATAGCCAATGTAAAGATTCAACTATTTTGGTTTGATACTGCAGGCATGCTCTCTCTCTCTCTCTCTCTCTCTCTCTCTCTCTCTCTCTCTCTCTCTCTCTCTCTCTCTCTCTCTCTCTCTCTCTCTCTCTCTGTCTCTCTCTCTCTCTCTCTCTCTCTCTCTCTCTGTCTTTCCAGCTCTCTCAGTTACTCCATTTCCTCTACTACATCATATCTATTAGATGACTGTGTGAGTGTACAGTACAACTCACAATACGAGCACATCCAGTGTTTAGGGACAATCTAAAGTTGTTACATCCATTTTTGGACTTGTAAATTAAAACCCTTTAGAACCCATAGCGACCGTCGACGGCCTTTCTTTAAATATTATAGCGTCCAGTCATGAAAAGTGAACGACAACACATTTTCCCCCTCAGGAGACTGAAAAGATTTGGCATGGGTCCCCAGATCCTCAAAATGTTCTACAGCTGCACCATCGAGAGCATACTGACCGGTTGCATCACCGCCTGGTATGGCAACTGCTCGGCATCTGACCCGTAAGGCGCTACAGAGTGTAGTGCGTACGACCCAGTATACCACTGGGGCCAAGCTTCCTGTCATCCAGGACCTATATAATAGGTGGTGTCAGAGGAAAGTCCAAAGAATTGTCAGAGACTCCAGTCACCCAAGTCATAGACTGTTTTCTCTGATACCGCACGGCAAGTGGTACCGGAGCACCAAGTCTAGGATCAAAATGCTCCTTAACAGCTTCTACCCCCAAGCCATAAGACTGCTGAACAATTAATCAAATGGCCACCGGACTATTTACATTGACACCCCCCCTCCTCCACTTGTTTTGTACACTGCTGCTACTCGCTGTTTATAATCTATGCATAGTCACTTCACCCCTACCTGCATGTACAAATTACCACATTGACTCGTTACCGGTACACCCCTGTATATAGCCTCGTTATTATTGTTTTATTGTGTTACTTTTATAATTTTTTACTTTAGTTATTTGGTAAATAGTTTCTTAACTATTCTTGAACTGCACTGTTGGTTAAGGGCTTTTAAGTAAGAATTTCACGGTAAGGTCTACACTTGTTGTATTCGGCGCATGTGACAAATAAAGGTTGATTGGATTTGACTTTTCCCCTGAACATGTACTTAATTACACAAAAGCGCTGAAGCAGACAAGACTTTTCACTGTGAAGAGGCTTTATCTATGTTGGTTGGTGATATGGATTCGGACACATCATAGCATTTTGAAAAGAGATGATTTCGAGGTGAGTGAAATAAGTAAACAGCAGATATATGTTTGGTGTTGTCGAAGTTTGATGCTGTGAAATTTTGGGAATAGCTCACAGATTAGCAAGTCTGGTCATGTCATGATAACTTGATTGGTACAGGCAAGCACATCAGCAGTTGAGCTCGAACGATTGCGCTCTGACTCATCTAAATATTTGTTTAGCTGTACATAGTCAGCTGACTAGTTGGTTGTTTTGCCTTGTTTCTACCGATTCATATGGATTCATATGGAATAATTCAAATGGAAACGGCCCAAACTGCTTGCTATAGCTAGCTAGCTAACTAGAAAAGTTGTGCGTAGCGGTAAATTTGGGCTGCGCTCACAAACCGTCAACCTCAGCTGTTTCAGCTTTCACTAGCTAGCCATAGACAACCAGCTAACTTGCCACCAAAATGAAGGTTAGAGTAAATTGTGTTTATTGCATTATCATATCTTTGTCCTCCCTGACGAAGGCCAGGTAGCCGAAACATGTCACAGTTTTTAATCTTCGTTTCCATAGAACATGCCATACAAGTAAAGGCATTTTAATTAATTATATAGAGTGCCTTGGTCCTCCTTTCTTTTTGATGACCAATTTACCCCTTTTACCAAAAGCACCTTATGTCTACCAAAACCTACTATTGTGTATCTTAGCAGCGCTTCTTTTTAGATTTTTTCTACAATTCATGTTGATCTGTTGGGCTTAGCTTATGGTTTGTCATGTTTGCTAGTTTCATATATTAATATGCTATATATTGCCTTTTTTTCCTATTATTTGACAGCTTATAGGATGAGTTGGATATTTGTTTACATAACCTGCTAACAAGTTGCTTGTTTTACCGATGCAATTAATTTGGAAACTGTCCCAGCTTCATAACTAATCAGCTAACATTGGTGAACTCAGTACAGTAGTTCGTCTGACAGGAAAGAAAGCAAGAGTTGATTGGAGGAGAGAGAGAGTGTGTGTGTGGAATGGGAGGCATGTAACTGTATATCAAAATGTATTAGGGAAACCCCTTATTAGGAAGAGAGTATGTGTATGGTTGAGAAAAAGAAAAAGAGGAAGGAAGAGAGAAACAAGGAAAAGAGAAACAGTGTGAAAGGGAGAGCACACCCAAGAGGGGAGCCTATGTTTCCATGGTGTGTCTCTGCCCCAAGTCCTACCACTCACCCTTGTACCTCACAGTCTGGGCCTAAAGTGACAATGACAGGGGTTTTGGAGTTGTTTTTAAAAGAGGTAGGAACTTTTATCTGTTCCAGAGCTTGTAATGGATTACAACAAGAAAATGGGTGGGGTTGACCATCTCTACTAACTGAGGAGCTATTACAATGTTGGGCGCACAGGCAGAACATGGTGGAAGTATGTGTTTTGGGGGATGCTCAACATTGCTATCATAAATGCGTACATTGTGTGGGGGACCCTGCAAAAGCCCCATCCTAGAAACCGCAGGCGCTGGTCCCTGAAGGTATTCAAAATGCAGCTTGTGCAGTCACTTTGTGATATGGCTACAGTGGCAGGAATAGGGGAGCCAAGAGTGTGGCACCAGGGGGTGGCCCAAGGTGTAACTGATTTGAAAGCAGGTTAAGTCTGAATAGCTCAAGAGAGGGTGTGCGGTGTGCATCTGGAGTGGACACAAGGCAAAGAGTGGTAGATGTGAAGAAACCTCCTTTGCGTGCTCTACGTGTTCTGTGCCACTTTGCAGGATGGGGCCGTGCTTCCAGAAGTTCCATGACATATTGTAGGCTAAATGCGAAGACTAAAGTGACATTGTGAAATATGAATTTGTCATACAAATCTTTTAATGTCTCTGAACAGTTGTGGTTTTTGTATCTTCTCTCTTTTCTCTGTCTCCATCTAATACTTGTTGCATTCACTGAATTGTTGTCAAAGTAGGCTACTATTTCGACATTTTGTGTCGGGCCTAGTCTGTACTAAATCTTATTGAGATTTACAATTTGAAATAGTCTCTGAATAATTGTTTGCAATTTTAGATTGTTACAGAAATAAGAATCGCTGTCAATCAAATAGCCTACTTTGTATGGGTTTTGAAATACTATCTGAATATTGTTCTCTGGTCACATTTTGGATAATTGTTGCATTTCTATATAAATAATAGTTTATATTTGGTACATTTTGAGTGAGCAATTTAGTCAAATGTACTACAATTTAAAAACTCAAGGATTTTGTGTTGTGTTTAGTGTTAATCGGTTTTTGATAGTGAGTGTCTTTACACAATGGAAGACACAATGTGTGTTTTTCCTATTGACATGAATGTGGTGTCAAATTAATATTAAGTTAGCTTGTAATTGTCATTTGTTTTTAGATTTTGAGCTGTCTGTTTGTTTGAAATGTGTGAGAAAATTATCTTAGAAATTCTCAATAATCTACAGCAGCATTCTAGAACTATATTGGGATCTGAAGGGTTTTAATGATATTCACCCATTAATTCTTATAAGCATGTTTTACTCCAATGTTTGTGAACAAAAACAATGTAAACACCGTATAGCCTAAAAACATGGTTCAAAATATACTTTTGATATCATGGATGGTCAGTCCTTTCATCAATAGCTCTGTCTCTGAATTTGAAAGTGGAAACATTTCTCCAGCCCCATCCCTCACCTTTTTACCAAAACAGTGGTGGGGAAAACTTTGTTATTGTTTCAACTGATTGCCCCTTTGAAGATTTGCATCTTGACCTAATGCTATTTAGTGAGGATGAGTCTCAGACCCACTTTACAGTACCAGATAAGCCACTCTCATACAAAAAGCTCTTTACTCCAACCCAATCCCCTCCAACAGGCCACAGTGAAAACCCCTGTGTAGGCAGAATTCATGTTTATTTATTTATTTCTCCCTTCATTCTAATCACTGATTAGTAGGACACATCCGTTTTCCCTTAAGTGGTTTATACATCATCCCCCTCTCCTCTAAATTAGCTACATCACAGGTTCAAAGAGATGGAGGGTGATGCTAATCTGGCCCACAAACAGCCCTCGTAGAGGAGAGGAAGAATGGAGGAGAGGAGGAGAGGAAGAGTGAAGGAGAATCCAGGTCAGGAGAGAGAGGGCACTGTGCTCTTACTGTCACGTTCAGGCCTGATTTATATAGGCTGACGTGTTTAGTTTCGTTTTGGTGTAGTTTTTTTTTGTTCTAGGTGATCTATTTCTATGTTGGGGTAATGGTTCCCAATTAGAGGCAGCTGAGTGTCGTTACCTCTAATTGGGAACCATATATATGTTTGTAGTGTTCACTAGGGGTTTGTGGGTTATTGTTTTGTTCATAGCGTCATTGTGTTTCATGTTATGTTCATTGTTGCGATCTTCGTTCGCTTTGTTATTTTTCCCAGTTACGTTTCATTTAATAAAGAATGTATACTGGATGCCTCGCTGCGACTTGGTCTGTCCCTTCTGGAGATCGTGACAGAATAATCCACCAAAAGAAGACCAAGCAGCGAGAGACCCGGGAGTTCAGGACTTGGGAGGAGGAATTGCTTAAAGGAGGACCCTGGGCTCAGCCTGGAGAATATCGCCGTCCAAGAGAGGAGCTGGAAGCAGCGATAGCGGAGCGGCGATATTACGAGGATTTATATGGCGTATGGAACCCGGAGAAGGAAAGGTTTGTTGGAACTCGCCTGGCTAGAAAGCCCGAAAGGCAGCCCCAAAAAACATTTGGGGGGGGGGGCACACGGGGAGTTTGGACGGTTCAGGATGGACTCCTGAGCCAACTCCTCGTGCTCTTTGGAGGGAGCGTTGGAGGGTGCGTCGCACTGAGCAGACACCGTGCTATGCAGTTGTGCGCACGGTATCTCCAGTGCGCAGGCATAGGCCGGTGCGCGAAATTCCAGCGCCACTCATCTGTCGGGCTAGGGTGAGTGTGCAGCCTGGAAGATTGGTGCAGGCTCTGCGCGTCAGGCCTCCAGTGCGCCTGTTGGGACCGAAATATCCTGCGCCGGCTCTGCGTGCGGTGTCTCCTGTTCACGCGCACAGCCCGGTGCACGACATTCCAGCTCCCCTCATCGGTGAAGCCAGGATGAGTGAACAACCTGGGAGAGGGGTGTCGGCTATACGCATCAGGTCTCCTGTGCGTGTTGTGGATCCAGTACGTCCTGTCCCTGTTCCACGCTCCAGGATTCCTGT
>QNTS01000427.1:402612-445525 GCA_003317085.1 Hucho hucho | reverse complement strand
AGAGAAGGTCCCCAGTCCGGAGCCTCCAGAGAAGGTCCCCAGTCCGGAGCCTCCAGAGAAGGTCCCCAGTCCGGAGCCTCCAGAGAAGGTCCCCAGTCCGGAGCCTCCAGAGAAGGTCCCCAGTCCGGAGCCTCCAGAGAAGGTCCCCAGTCCGGAGGCTCCAGAGAAGGTCCCCAGTCCGGAGCCTCCAGAGAAGGTCCCCAGTCCGGAGCCTCCAGAGAAGGTCCCCAGTCCGGAACCTCCAGAGAAGGTCCCCAGTCCGGAACCTCCAGAGAAGGTCCCCAGTCCAAAACTAACTGTTCCGGCAAATAGCCCAGGGCCTCCGGTGTGGGACCCCGAGCCAGCACGGCCGGCACCGGAGCCGCCACCTGGGACAGGAAGGCCCACCCGAAGACCCCCCCAATGGACTTTTGGCGCGGTCGGAGTCCGCGCCTTTGGGGGGTGGGTACTGTCACGTTCAGGCCTGATTTATATAGGCTGACGTGTTTAGTTTCGTTTTGGTGTAGGTTGTTTTTGTTCTAGGTGATCTATTTCTATGTTGGGGTAATGGTTCCCAATTAGAAGCAGCTGAGTGTCGTTACCTCTAATTGGGAACCATATATATGTTTCTAGTGTTCACTAGGGGTTTGTGGGTTATTGTTTTGTTCATAGCGTCATTGTGTTTCATGTTATGTTCATTGTTGCGATCTTCGTTCGTTTTGTTATTTTTCCCAGTTACGTTTCATTTAATAAAGAATGTATACTGGATGCCTCGCTGCGCCTTGGTCTGTCCCTTCTGGAGATCGTGACACTTACACTCCGATAGATCCAGGCTGATCCAGTCTCATCCTGTTAGGGTTGTATGTGGAGGAGGATCTACAGATGTCAGATCTTAATTTGACCAGTTTCTCACAGCAGGAAAATAATGTGAATTATTGTGTGGATTATAATTAATGGACATTTCCGTAGGGGTTGATACATTTTTTGATAGGGCAAATCAAGTCTGACATTTCTAAATGCAAATTACTAACTTTTGAAGACTTTTTAAAACATTGAATACACTGCAAGTGTGCATTTCCTGCCTTGCAAGAACATTCCTGCAGCAATTGGGTGATCAAATGAAGATCATACATCTGTAGCTACATCATCACGTGAAGCCAGATGTTTGACAATCATTAGGACTAACATGCAGCTGCCTTTGACCAGTTAGACTGTAAATCTAAACAAATTGGCCACATTACCTACTGTTTCTGATGTAATCGAATGGTCTATGTGGAGCATTAGACTTAAAATAGCATTTAACTAGGGATTGTGAATTAATACAACACTGCTTTGATGTGTCTGAATTTTGGTTGTGACCCCTCAGAGACACAATGCCTTGACAGTAAGCGGCCACCTTAATAATACAAAAACAAACAAACAATCAAATGAAACAAACAAAATAAAATATTTCATATTCATAACTCAATAATAGAAAAGGCAGTAATATCCAGACAGTCATCCCTGACATTGTCAAACACATTTCACACAGTTGGGGAAATTAACCGGGGTGGCTTCCTTCATTCCTGAGGGTCTGGTCGCACGTCATCCAGACCCTCAGAAGACCCTGGACAAGCAACTGTCAGACCTATTCTCCTGCTATGGTTACAGCACGGCATTCTGATGCATTAATCTCATATTGTGTGCTGCTGGTGACAAAGAAAGGTACATCGTCTGAACAAGGCTCTCGGCAGGGACAGGGGACCAGTCGACGGGGGCTGACAGGGCCGAAGTGGCTGGGGTCTACCCTCCCAAACTGGAGAGACACAATGAACCCCTCTTTTTTCTCCCTGAGCTCCATGTGCCAGAGGGTCTTGGGAATGGATGGGTATACCCTGGTGGTGTATTGGGCTCGCGGGGCAGACACAGGTCAAAGGTTATCTAAACAGCAGATGGTACCACACAGATGGACTGTGCTGCGCTAGAGGGGTGGAACAGTGGAGGAATGGAGGCATACAGCAGTCAGCTTCATCTGTTTCCACTGAGCTCGGCTGGTGTAAGTACACATAACCCACACAGATCCATGAAATAATTGCATAGTTCATCAATGCAGCACATACCACTTATGTAAATGTAGGAGAGAATGCAAGGGCACATTGTTACGCTGGTTTTAGTTGTTTTGTGGAACAATCTTCTCCTACATTAGCAGAGACAAGATCTCTAAGTACCAGGAACAAATCCCCCCTTTGACGTTTGTTGTTCTGATTTAGACCAATGCTTTACATCTGAGGCAGTGAACAGCACATTTCACAAATTAAAATTGAGCGAAATACATAAATATGCTGTGTACCATGTACAAAGCAAGCCAATCCTCCTGTGGTTGACTCACGCTGAGCTCGCTGCACAAACAAGCTTTTCCTGCTCCAGGCTGGGAGCTGGGACACACTAGTAAATGAAGCCCTGTTTTTCACTCATGAAATTGGTTCCAATGCTCCACCGCATCAATCTACACAGGGGAAAGTCACGATAATTCAGACAAAGCAGTACGTTTGATTAGCGTCTGCTCATGGAGTAGAGCACGTCACCCCGTGGTCGTTTCTGTTATTACTGGGCTTACATCATCAATAAGAGTTATTTCTAGAAAATAGGCAGAGACGTGTTGTGCTCTGATGCTGATCAGAGATTGTGCAACTCAAACAAATGTAACAATCACAGAGACAAAATAGACATTAACTCACCTAAATTATCACTTGGTTGTATGTTGTTTCACGGAGAATATCCTATGAGTCCCTGTCATTCATATGTAAATCCACGTGTTCCTTCCTACACAGTTTACAGAAGGCTACTTAACAGACACTTGTCAAGATCAGTGCCAGCATAAAAAAATATGAACTTGTCAGCCTCTTGGGACTCTCGGGCTCCATCTGCTATCTGTCCAAAGCAAATCTGTCTCCTGTCCTTACAGAGGTAGTCTAGTATCACTGGCTATCGAACGAGACAAGAGAAAAGGAGCAGAAGAGTTGTTGGTGAGCAAATGAGAAAAAAACAAGTGATTTCAGTTTGGCAAAGAGACTTTCCTCTGGGCTCTGTTTTATTGGGGATCTTTAAATTGTGCAGTGCGGGATAAGAGATAGTATCTGTGGAAGCTCAGTAAACCGTTATTTAATGAGAGTTTGATACTGAGGAGAGAAGAGCAGAAACCTGGAGGCAACTAGCCTCAATTAGATTTAGCGCAGCAGCACTACTCAAAGGCCCCTGTCCCCCTGAGCCCTCACAACTATATGATGAGCAAATGTTTACAACTCCATAAGTCACTCAACTTTTCAACTGAGATGAGTGTGCAGAGCGAGAGGAGGGCATCAGTGGGATTTATGTGCCTTTTAGATTATCCCTCAAGTTTACCCCATGCTTACTTAATCTAAACCACAGCACACCTGCAGAACATAAGCTCAGTGCTGATAAAAGTATTAATACCAGAGACGACAGGAGTGACACTGACGACTGGGACCGCTATAGACTGTTCAATTTATGATCCCAGTTTAGACACATCCATATTCCTCTCCTCCCCTCTATGGCAGGGGGATGTCCCTTGGAGGAGGCTCCCACACTGACTGCCTGGCTGACTGACTGGCAGCCCTGTGCTTATTACTCATCTTCCCTCTCCTCCTTCTCTGGCTCATATTTAGAGAATTGGAGGCGGCTGTATCATCCAGGATGAGAGAGATAAAGGGAGAGAGAAAGAAAGAAAGGGATAGAATGACAGCAAGAGGAGAGAGAGAAAGAGTGAAATAAGTATAGAGAGGAGAGTGTAAAGGACAGGGGTGTGTGTAGAGAAAGAAAGATAGAGAAGTACGAGCGAGATGTCTGTGTGGGTAGACAGACTCTCTGGCAGGGCCTTGAATGGAGTGATGGATGGAGGGGCAGGTCTGATCCTTTCACAGCACAGAGACTGTGCTCCCTCTCCAGCCTCAGGTTCCTCGTCCTCTGCCTCCTCCTCCTCTTGGACAGTGCAGCTCAATAACACAGACATCACTGTCTGAGAAGCCTCACACATCAACCATGTAGCAAATCAGTTTTTTCAAATGTTCTGTCCATTTTTGTTGAATTCTTTTCTCACGTTTCTGGCTATTTAATTTGAATGAAACAAAACATACAAAAAAAAAAGTATTCTCAATTTACTCAAATAAAAGTGATTAAAGTACAAAAACAACTACTTTGCATAAAAAACTTTATGGTGTAATAAATAACAAAATGGGACAAATCATCTCCAGGCATTTTTTGTATTTTTGTATAATATTTTGTTATAGATTTCCTTGCTTTCGACTGCTTACATTAGGTCCAAACACTAACCATATAGTATGACATATTGTGCGCATTTTGATATTAGAGTATGCTGTTGCATGTCTGACTATCTTCTTGCATGTCTAAGGGGTTGAAGTTGATCTATGTGAATGAGATTCGCATTGGGATAATTAAGAATAAAAAAAACTATGTCAAACCATGTAATAGATCTCTTGTAAACTCTCTCTCTCTCTCTCCCATGCATGCACATACACAAACACAAACGCACACACACAATGAGAAATTGAGAATATGTGTGCTACTGATTGAACTAGCAGCTCCTGAAGAGGAAGATCACCATGGTTGGCACAGTTAGAAAGAACAAGCCTGAGCTCCCCACTGCACTCCTCGCAGCAAGGGGGAGAGAGGTCTTCTCATCAAAGTTTGCCTTCACCCCCACCACCGCTCTAGTTTCTTACCTCCCAAAGAGGAAGAAGAATGTGGTTCTCCTGTGCACACTGCACAAAACTGCTGAGATCAGTGATCGTGAGGACAGGAAGCCAGCCATCATCCTGGACTACAACCACAACAAAGGAGGCGTGGACAACCTGGACAAGGTAATTGGAACTTACAACTGCAGGAGGATGACTACCCAACACATTCAAAGAAGGGAGCGCATCCCCCACACAGCAGCCTCTGCAGTGCTTGTGAAAGCTGTTCAGGGGGCTGAATCTTGTCCTGATCCACCTGAAGCTGCAGCTGGGGCAGGCAAGAGGAGGAGATCCAAATTCTGCCCCCCAAATAAGGACTGTAAAACAAATACTATGTGCTGCACATGTAAGAAATACATCTGCAAAGTCCATGCACACACACTTGCATACTGTCCTACATGTGCTAATTAGAGTTGATTGATTTATGCTCTTCACATTTTTTGTTGTTGTAAAATAGATTTGCAAAATAGATTTGAAGCTGGAGTCTTATATCTCCCTCTCTAACTTTAAGCATCAGCTGTCTGAGCAGCTGACCGATAACTGTACCTGTACACAGACAATCTGTAAATAGCACACCCGACTACCTCATCCCCATAGTATTACTTACCCTCTTGCTCTTTTGCACTCCAGTATCTCTGCTTGCACATCATCATCTGCACATCTATCACTCCAGTATTAATGCTAAATTGTAAATATTTTTGCCTCTAGGGCCTATTTATTGCCTACCTCCCTACTTTTCTACATTTGCACACACTGTACATAGATTTTTTCTTTTGTGTTATTGACTGTACGTTTGTTTATGTGTAACTGTGTTGTTGTTTTTGTCGCACTATTTTGCTTTATCTTGGCCAGGTTGTAAATGAGAACTTGTTCTCAGCTGGCCTACCTGGTTAAATAAAGGTGAAATAATACAAATAATAAAAAAAAAAATTGGGGGTTTAAAATTCAATTAAGCTGCTTTATTTTAGGGGTTTAGAGAAGGCGGGTCATTTTTTAACCTTAGGGCAAGGGAGTATACAGAATGTTTAGACTACACAAGGGTTAAAGAATTGTTGAATTGTATAATATAGGAACTGAGATCTTTAGCTTTCCTCAGCAGCAGTTGTTTGAAAGCCTTCAACACGTGTAGATGGTCTACGCTGAATCATACCTGTCCAGAAGAAAGCCCATACCTCTGACTTACTTTATGAGAGAGAGAGAGAGAGAGAGAGAGAGAGAGAGAGAGAGAGAGAGAGAGAGAGAGAGAGGGACCGGGAAAGAGGGAGAAGGAGAAGGAGAGGAAAAGGGAGGAGTAGAAGTAGACAGAGATAGATTCAGAGACAGAGAGAGATGTCATCCATTCAAATTTCTCCTCCCTGGCTGGCACATGCTGGATGCATAATCAGTTAATGCTGATGGTAACACAGTCTGACTAGTCATGCCCAGGCAGATACGGGCAGATCTGTACTTTTACTTGTTATGTTCCCTCTAATGGAGTTGATAAGCCTGTTTGTGTGTGTACTAATGTTTTCACTGCCACGCTGCTTCATTATATGATATGTCATAGTTTGCTTGATGGTAAATAAATGGTTGTTCTAGATTGCCGTTTGTCTTGATGTCTGTGTCCCTCTGTAGGAAGCCCCTTATTGCTATCTGCAGTGTGACATGGGTTTAATGGGGTATGAACGGCTGTGTAAATGGCATGGCTGGCAGAATGTAATTTTGCTTGTCAAGTAGATTGAAGTTTATTAAATTAATCTTACACTGAGCGTTGCTCTTTCCCTGGGACCATGGCGAACTGACGCCAGGATAACAAGATAAACGTCAACGCAAATCAAACGTTCACAGATTCAGATCTGACGTGTGGTAAGTAACTCAAACTTTTGGTCCAGTTCTACATTTGTGAACCACTACCTGGATTAGGTCATATGTAGCATAATAAATAATAAAAAAAAACACATACAACAACAAAGAGTTACACATGGAATAAACAAACATACAGTCAATAACACAGTAGAAAAAAAAGAAAATATAAAAGGAAAAAGTCTATATACAGTGAGTGCAAATGAGGTAAGATAAGGGAGGTAGGGCAATAAATAGGCCATGGTGGCGAGGTAATTACAATATAGCAATTAAACACTGGAATGGTAGATGTGCAGAAGTTGAATGTGCAAGTAGAGATACTGGGGTGCAAAGGAGCAAGATAAAAAAAAAATACAGTATGGGGATGAGGTAGTAGGATGGGCTGTTTACAGATGGGCTATGTACAGGTGCAGAGATCTCTGGTGCTTAAAGCTAGTGAGGAAAATATGAGTCTCCAGCTTCAGTGATTTTTGTAGTTCGTTCCAGTCATTGGCAGCAGAGAACTGGAAAGAAAGGCGGCCAAAGGAGGAATTGGCTTTGGGGGTGACCAGTGAGATATACCTGCTGGAGCATGTGCTACAGGTGGGTGCTGCTATGGTGACCAGTGATTTGAGATAAGGCGGGGCTATACCTAGCAAAGACTTGTAGATGACCTGGAGCCAGTGGCTTTGGCAACGAGTATGAAGCGAGGGCCAGCCGACGAGAGCGTACAGGTCGCAGTGGTGGGTAGTATATGGGGCTTTGGTGACAAAACGGATGGCACTGTGATAAACTGCATCCAATTTGTTGAGTAGAGTGTTGGAGGCTATTTTATAAATGACATCGCTGAAGTCGAGGATCGGTAGGATGGTCAGTTTTACGAGGGTATGTTTGGCAGCATGAGTGAAGGATGCTTTGTTGCGAAATAGGAAGCTGATTCTGGATTTAATTTTGGATTGGAGATGCTTAATGTGAGTATGGAACGAGAGTTTACAGTCTAACCAGACACCTAGGTATTTGTAGTTGTCCACATATTCTAAGTCAGAACCGTCCAGAGTAGTGATGCTGGACGGGCGGGCAGGTGCGGACAGTGATCGGTTGAAGAGCATGTATTTAGTTTTACTTGCATTTAAGAGCAGTTGGAGGCCACGGAAGGAGAGTTGTATGGCATTGAAGATCGTCTGGAGGTTATTTAACACAGTGAAATGGTTACTTGAATAATAGCAATTTCAAAACAGAAAATGTCCAGATACAAATAGTTATTAAATAGTTTATGATTACTGGATGATGCTTACCCAGACACACTTCTCTAAATATATGGGTCATGTGAAAGAAATGCTATTTCCACCCCCCAGGCGCATCTAGCTAAGTGGATGGGTAACTATTGTCTAGACATGTACATATGAAATAGAATAGATGGCTGTAATCACCCACTTACACACCTGGCTAACTTGATGGGTCATGTAATTATCTGGCCAAGTCTTTTTTTTTAGACATGTAGCTAGCCAGCTAAACAATGAACCGGCATAATCCCAACTCATGCTACTACCAATACAAACTTGTCACAGCCGTAGTATAAATCTGCAGGTGGCTAAAACTAGCCAACTAGGTTCAATTTTAGCTAGCTAACATTAGGCTATAACTAGCAATGCAAATGAGTTTCTGATTAGAATAATATTACTACACAGATCATACACTTAATGTTAGCTAGCGAGCCAGCAAGCTAACGTTCGCTAGCTAGTTAACAGTATGCATTACCTTGCAATTAAAATGACTTTCTGACAAAATTAGAAAAGTATAATATCTGAACATTTATTTAGACTCTTACCCATGTACATGGATGAATGCTTCATGGCAGACTGGAACTATTTACTGTTCAGGAGCGGCGGCAGTGTTCGGAGGTTTGAAGAGTCGGGCGTGCCCAAAGTAAAATGCCTGTTACTCAGGCCCAGAAACTAGGATAACCCTCGGATGTTTCCAAAACTGTTGAAATAACGTCTTTGAGGATAACACAACTGATTTGGCACGCGAAAACCAGAGGAAAATCCATCCAGAAAATCAGATTTTGTGATGACACACTTTTCCCATTGACATGCTATTGAAAGCAGGGGGATCCAGCTCCCAGATTGCAGTACCTATGGCTTCCACTAGATGTAGACAGTCTTTAGACAAGGTTTCATGCGTTTATTGTGACCGAGAGAGTGCGCTTCGGTTTTTTCCTTTTCTATCGCCCAGGATATCATCCGTGTGAAATATTATCGTTTATATACATATTAGTGTACCTGAGGATCAATTAGAAATGTTGTTTGGACAAAGTTTATATGTATGTTTTTTTTGTTTTCTATGTCTTGTATATTGGACGGTGGATTTCTGAACAAAACGCACCAAATAAACTGAGCATAAAGTGGGACTTTTTCAAAACAAAAGGAATATGTATTATGTTGCTGGGAGCCTTTGGATTGCCATCAGAAGAAGATCTTCAAAGGAAAGCAATTTATTTTATCGCTATTTCTGAGTTTTGTGACACCCGTGCTGGTTATGTAACTATGCTAATGCAGGAAATATGCGAGGCGCTGTCCTCAGACAATAAAATGTTATGCTTTCGCCTGAAATCTGACAACGCTGTGGCCTTGCGCACTAGGTGTTTGTATCTACATATTGTTTGGCCAGTGTTGTGTCAAGTCACTCCGGTTTTGACTGTGGTGTGTGTAGAAAGTAGCCCATCACAACTTTTTCCAACCAATCTGTCGATAACGCCTGCTAAATTCATGTCATCAATGTTGTTGAGAAAAGTAGTAAAACTTTTGTAGTTCTAAATGGTAACGTTATATCTTTCAAAAACACTGCGGTAGAAAGGACTATCAGCATGTACTGAGCAGCTCACGTTACAGAAGCCTGGTACATGACAAACCAATCCAAACTCATCTCCCGGCATGTCCAGCTCATCCATTATCTCAGCCAATCTTGGCTAGCAGGTTGGTTCCTGTCTTTTTCTGAACCAGCTAGACTCATCATTTAAAAATGCTCTTCATATTTAGAGATGAAATACAAGTTTGTTAATAAGGCACAAAAAAGTTCCCATGTTCCAGAAGGAATTTCTGCCCCAAACGTATTTTGATTTAAAAAAAAGATGTTGAAATCCCTCTCCTTTGAAGTAGTGACTTGCGACATATGCCTAGCTTCCTGAAACGGGTTCCATTTACATAAATCCATGATTTATTCAAAAGCATAATTTATACATGTTGCTATTATATGAAAGTCGAAGTCAAGAAACGTTAATATCTGTATCAGCACTGTGGATCCATATTGATGATTATGGCCAAATCACCATTGGCATTATTTACACATAAAGATAACCAATTCTCTTAATTTAACTATCTGGCATTTGTTATCCATAATGGTCAAATGGAGATACAGTATAGGTGTGTAAACATCAACATTAAACATTTGTTTTGGCACACAAGGTATTGGAGGTGCTTAGAAAAATCTATGTGAGATTATCAAAGCAGCCCAACATATTTTAATGGAAAAGAGGCGCTGGGAGAACACAGTGAGAATAGAATGTTAATGTGGGGCTGGCAATTATGGCTGTGCTTTCATCTGCTGCTTCTTCAGATGGAGGTTTGGCCACTAATGACAACTGTGCGTTGCAACAATCGACTCAATCCACAGACCCCAGGGGTGTGTGTGTGTGTATATGTGTGGGTATGAGTGTGGGTGTGTGTCTGTGTGTGTTTGCGGGTGGGTTTATGTGTGTGTGTGTTTAGAGGTAGAGTTGGGAATAAGCATATAAGCATTTTGATATCTGGCAGCATACACAGAAGATGGATGGACGGAAAAACAATCATGACAGAGCGATGAATATCGTTTAAGTTTTCAACATCTCACTGCTCTCCCAGTTTCTCTAACCTAATGTATTTGATTTACACTTGTGTGGTGTTCGGGTCTGTGTGACCCATTCTCAATGTTTACTAAAAGAAAAATGACACAATTAATTATTTTTTCAACCTGAGACTCAGTGGCATTGGCTCATTGTCAGTAAAGAACATGTAAAATAACACATTTTCATTGAGTGCACACTGTGCACCCCCTACACAGTTACAGTTGAAGTCAGAAGTTTACATACACCTTAGCCAAATACATTTAAACTCAGTTTTTCACAATTCCTGACATTTAATCCTAGTCAAAATTCCCTGTCTTAGATCAGTTAGGATCACCACTTTATTTTAAGAATGTGAAATGTCAGAATAATAGCAGAGAGAATTATTTATTTCAGCTTTAATTTCTTTCATCACATTCCCAGTGGGTCAGAAGTTTACATACACTCAATTAGTATTTGGTAGCATTGCCTTTAAATTGTTTAACTTGGGTCAAACATTTTGGGTAGCCTTCCACAAGCTTCCCACAACAATACGTTGGGTGAATTTTGGCACATTCCTCCTGACAGAGCTGGTGTAACTGAGTAAAGTTTGTAGACCACTTTGCTCGCACACACTTTTTCAGTTCTGCCGACAAATGTTCTATGGGACTGAGGTCAGGGCTTTGTGATGGCCATTCCAATACCTAGAATTTGTTGTCCATTTTGCCACAACTTTGGAAGTAAGCTTGGAGTCATTGTCTATTTGGAAGAGCCATTTGCGACCAAGCTTTAACTTACTGACTGATGTCTTGAGATGTTGCTTCAATATATCCACATAATTGTCCTTCCTCATGAAGCCATCTATTTTGTGAAGTGCACCAGTCCCTCCTGCAGTAAAGCACCCCCACAACATGATGCTGCCACCCCGTGCTTCACGGTTGGGATGGTGTTCTTCGGCTTGCAAGCCTCCCCCTTTTTCCTCCAAACATAACGATGGTTATTATGGCCAAACAGTTCTATTTTTGTTTCATCAGACCAGAGGACATTTCTCCAAAAAGTACGATCTTTGTCCCCATGTGCAGTTGCAAACCCTAGTCTGGCTATTTTATTGGCGGTTTTGGAGCTGTGGCTTCTTCCTTTCTGAACGGCCTTTCAGGTTATGTCGATATAGGACTTGTTTTACTGTGGATATCGATACTTTTGTACCTGTTTCCTCCAGCATCTTCACAAGCTCCTTTGCTGTTGTTCTGGGATTGAATTGCACTTTTTGCACCAAAGTACTTTCATCTCAAGGAGACAGAACGCGTCTCCTTCCTGAGCGGTGTGATGGCTGCGTGGTCCCATGGTGTTCATACTTGCGTACTATTGTTTGAACAGATGAACGTGGAACCTTCAGACATTTGGAAATTGCTCCCAAGGATGAACCAGACTTGTGGAGGTCTACAATTTGTTTCTGAGGTCTTGGTTGATATCCTTTGATTTTCCCATGATGTCAAGCAAAGAGGCACTGAGTTTGAAGGTAGGCCTTGAAATACATCCACAGGTACACTTTCAATTGACTCAAATGATGTCAATTATCTTATCATTTTCTGGAATTTTCCAAGCTGTTTAAAGGCACAGTTAACTTAGTGTATGTAACTTCTGACCCACTTGAATTGTGATACAGTGAATTATAAGTGAAATAGTCTGTCTGTAAACAATTGTTGGAAACATTACTTGTGTCATGCACACAGTAGATGTCCTAACCAACTTGCCAAAACTATAGTTTACTAACAAGAAATGTGTGGAGTGGTTGAAAAACGAGTTTTAATGACTCCAACCTAAGTGTTTGCAAACTTCCAAATTCAATTGTATATTACATATGTGGTATTCATGTCCACTGGACCCGAGGGTAATAAAAGTGTGGAAAAGTGTGTGTGTAGGTGAAAACAAGTATAAATGAAAGAACAAGGTTTGCTGTGTTCCTTCACTCTGTCTTCCTCCTTCCTGTGCCTGCTGTTTCAACATAGCACCATGAACCTGTCTGTCTCCCTGCCTGTCTCCCGCTTTTCTTGCACTCTTTATGCTTTGTAGTGTGTGAAACTACACAATGTCTTGCGGGAACCTTCACAATGTAATTACAATACATTATTTTGATACCTTGTAAAAAATTGAGCATTTTCCCACACTCTACCCCACTCAGGTGCAAATTGGGGGAGGGACACAACAAATAAATAGCTTTGCATGAACGCTTTGCAATCAATAAGTATGGCAAAAAATTATATCTGCTCAGAGGTCCTTAGAAATATTTTTTGCAGAGAGAGAAGCTAGTGTGGAAGTAGCGTCTTCCACTTTGGAAGATTAACAATTTTCCGAATATGAGGATCATGTCTCAGTCAATTCGGAATCTGACAGTGAGTTGGAAGAAAAGGATGAGATTGACCCTCAGCCAGCCCCAGGACCATCCCGTCAGCAACCAGCTCATCAACAGCCTGCAGGAGGAGAAATATGGATGTCAGAAAATTGTGAAATTGAATGGTTCTTCTTGCCCAAGGAATGAGCAACCCTGCATGGCTGCCAATGTGATAAGGATGCAACCAGGGACGACGTGCAGGACATAAAGCCTTCTTTTGTAATGTTCATCCCAGATACCATCCAGAAAATCATTCTGGACTGCACTAATTTGGAGTGAAGTCGTGTTTTTGGAGAGAGATGGAAGGAGATGGACCAAACTCATTTACATGCACACTTTGGGGTTCTTATCCTTGCTGGTGTTTTCAGATCCAATGGAGAATCCACAGAATCCCTGTGGGATGCAGAAACTTGCAGAGAACTATTCTGTGCAACAATGTCTTTGGAAAACTAGCGCACCACCACTCCCTAAGAGGTTAATTTGTGTTCAATGGGGCTCATTTCCATTTCCATTAACTACTTAGGGAGTGGTGGGGCGCTAGCACTCCCGACACTACCCGGTGAAATGCAAGGCACCAAATTCAAAATCCAAAAGTTGAATTATTAAACATTCATCAATATACAAGTGTTGCATAGTCATCAAAAGCTCTGCTTCTTGGCAATATCACAGCGTTGTCAGATTTCAAAAAGGCTTTACGGTGAAAGCACAACATGTGATTGTTTGAGGGTAACACCTCCAATATTTTTTACCATTAGCATAAATTGATAAACCATCGCGGTTCACACAAAACACATTTCACAGCGAAAACAAATCCCTTACCTTTTGAAGAACTTCTGCTGAGGGCTTCCCAAGTGTCCAACGAAGACAATCCATGGTTCTTTTGTTAGAAAAAGTCATTTATTATATTCATAAATCTCTGTTTGGTTGGTGCGTTATGATCAGAAAACTTCGAATCGCCCATTGAAACGTGAAGAGAACGCGTTCAAATATACCTATAAACTTTTCCTAAACAAATCAAATACCAGTTAAAATGCATCCTTAGCTATCCTTTTATGAATATGAGCGATAATATTTCACTTGGATGGTCACCTAAACGTTATATAAGTAAAATAAAGTGGGGCGCGCAGCCAGTCTAGCGCACAAGAAAACTTGTTGACATCTGAGCTACCTTGGCCATTTCCTGTACCTATTCTTCCTGCTTCCTCCAATCTCTCTGAGGCTTTATATATAGACTGTTGACATCTAGTGGAAGCCATAAGTACTGAAATCTCGGAGCTGCTTGCCATAGAACTCAATAGAGAGACTGTCAAACAGAGCCAATGTGACAAAAAACAGTAATTCCGGATAGATTTTTCTCGGGTTTTTGCCTGCTATTTCTGTTCTGTTACACTCACAGACATTATGTTAACACTTTTAGAAACTTCAGAGTGTTTCCTATCCAATAGTACTAATTATGTGCATATCCTATTTTCTGGGCCTGAGTGGGAGGCATTTTACTTTGGTCACGCCAGACTCTCCAAAACCGTCACCTCGGGAGCCGCTCCCTAAGAAGTTAAATACTGTACGTAAAATTTGTCCTTCCAATTTGTTCAGTTCAAAGCAATAAACATCAATAGTGATGAAAACCTTGTTTCACGTATATTTGTTCAAGATAAACATCATTTATTCCACCCATGTCTTGATTATAATTGATTTTTGTATTAAGTATTAAGTATTTTTACATAAATTGTTATGGCTGTATTGTTTTAAAAACCCAGTAATGTTGTGGGTCCCTCGGTAACAAAAACATGAACACCACACAAGGGTTAAGGAACTTTCTTTGCACGCATCCACTTTACCTAAGGATAACTAAAGCACAATGGGCCGGTGAGCTTCCTTCCCATCATCTGGAAGTCAATGTTTTGGTGTCATTTGGCCGCCTTGCATGCAGTGACACAGAACATTACTTTTTTATAGATCTGTCTGCTTTAGGGAAATAAGAGGCATGCGCTGCCATTGAGCAATCATTTCCATATTAATGATGTGTCTGAATGAGAATGAACTAGATGACAAAGGTGACATTCTTGTGTTGCTCGAACAGACACCATTTAAATGTTGTAAGCTGACCTCTGGGACTGTTCGTGATGAAGGGGTAACGTTATCAAAGCAATTTATATTCATTGCCTCCATGCATTGTTTAAGGTGAGACACATTTAATGTGTCTTTTGGTATATAATTATGATTAGAGAGAAACCTTTCTGTTAACAATGTATTTATTTTTGTTCACGTATGGCACAGAAACACAAAGTCTAATAGCCTAAGTAGTTAGCAATGTCACACAATGCACTATGCAGTCAAATTATGAGCTATTAGTAAGCCTGATAAACACTTCACATATGAACACCTCAAATAAAGTGTTCAAATGTCAAAAGGTTAAAAAATGACTGGAAATTAAATGGAATGCAAAATGCCAAAACACCAAACATAAGATCATGAAAACCATCACTATTGAGTATGAAAAGATTCTGAAAACCCACTTTTTCACATGCAGAACCACTGGTAGCTTTCCCAAAAACATCATTAACCAATTAATTCAATACTAGCTCAGTTCGACTAACTTCAACGCCCTACTGAATTATTCGAGAAGCACCCAGAAGAGTCATTCAGGTAGAGAATCATCATAAAGCCTGAATGAGCTCAACAATGATACATCAGCCAGATAACGTTCTCATTAATTATACAAACACCTGGGATGCCAGGCAGACTAGAGGAACCTGCCCATGTTCTCCCAGGGACGGCCAGACACAGCATTGCCGCTACACCGACTTCCATTAAACTTCCTGCTGGAGCTGAATGGTTGTGAAATGTTTTTCTTAAGGAAACATTGTCTAGATTGCATTGTTGTTTAACTCCAGTTTAGTGTGATTTGAGGATGTAAGTCAGGATAGAGTGAGTCAGGATAGCTAATGTAGATATATGTTGGTTTCAGCATAAGGTTACTTTTGAAACAAGGTGAAATATAGATAGGTCTTTCAGAAAAGAGAAATAACCATGACATGCCTTATTCATTGAAAAGAATATGGTAACAATTACTGACACATGCTGTACTGTAATATCTATTGTACTCCACACTGCCCTTTCACAACTGGACAAAAGGAACACCTATGTGAGAATGCTATTCATTGACTACAGCTCAGCATTCAACACCATAATGCCCTCAAACTCATCACTAATCTAAGGACCCTGGGACTAAACACCTCCCTCTGCAACTGGATCCTGGACTTCCTGACGGGCCGCCCCCAGGTGGTAAGGGTAGGTAACAACCTATCAGCCACGCTGATCCTCAATACGGGGGCCCCTCAGGGGTGCCTGCACAGTACCCTCCTGTACTCCCTGTTCACTAATGACTGCACAGCCAGGCACGACTCCAACACCATCATTAAGTAGTTTGCCGATGACACAACAGTGGTACGCCTGATCACCAACAACAATGAGACAGCCTATAGGGAGGAGGTCAGAGACCTGACCGTGTGGTGCAAGGACAAAAATCTCTCCCTCAACATGATCAAGACAAAGGAGATGATTGTGGACTACAGGAAATCAATGGGGCTGTAGTGGAGCAGGTTGAGAGCTTCAAGTTCCTTGGCGTCCACATCACCAACAAACTAACATGGTCCAAGCACACCAAGACAGTCGTGAAGAATGCACGACAAAACCTATTCCCCCTCAGAAGACTGAAAATATTTGGCATGAGTCCTCAGATCCTCAAAAGGTTTTACAGCTGCACCATCGAGAGCATCCTGATGGGTTGCATCACTGCCTGGTATGACAACTGCTCGTCTTCCGATCGCAAGGCACTACAGAGGGTAGTGCGTACGGCCCAGTACTTCTTGCCATCCAGGACCTCTATACCAGGTGGTGTCAGAGGAAGGCCCTGAAAATTGTCAGACTCCAGCCACCCTAGTCATAGTGGTACCGGAGCGCCAAGTCTTGGTCCAAGGGGCTTCTAAACAGCTTCTACCCCAATCCATAAGTCTCCTGAGCAGCTAATCAAATGGCTACCCGGACTATTTGCATTGTCCCCCCCCCCTTCTATGCTGCTGCTACTCTCTGTTTATTATCTATGCATAGTCATTTTAATAACTCTACCTACATGTACATTTTACCTCAATTACCTTGACACCGGTGCTCCCGCACATTTGCTCTGTACCGGTACCCCTTGTATATAGCGCTGCTATTGTTATTTACTGCTGCTCTTTAATAGTTTGTTATTCTTATCTCTTACTTTTCTTTTAGGCATTTTCTTAAAACTGCATTGTTGGTTAAGGGCTTGTAAATAAGCATTTAACTGTAAGGTCTACTGCTGTTTAATTCGGCGCATGTGACAAATACAATTTGATTTGATTTGTAGTGCATAAGGCGTGATCTATCACCAGTCCATTGTAGGTTACTGTTACCATTGCACAAACTCATTCTTGGCTGAAGACAGAGAAAGAGGGTGAGACATAGAGAAAGAGAGACACCCTCTGCTCATTGTGACTGCAAATCAAGGAGCACATATCAAGAAATGAATAAAACACTGTTAAAAAATTTCAATGGGTCAATGAATATTCATGCTCTCAATTGCGCTAACGAGTGAGTCTTAAATGTTTTTTCTGTGTCTCCAGACGTGCATGCATTCCATTCCTTTTGTGCACTAACAGTATTTGCCTGATTGCTTTTTCTGTTTTTGAATGGTTTGTTTGGAGAGACCTTGGCATGGGCTTTAAGGCAACACTTAATCCTCTGGCACTGGGAGGAAATGGATAGAAAACAATGGGAATGCATGGCATAACAGCCATTCACTGACTCCTCTCAATTGTGCTCATCCCGGCAATATTTCAGCACCGTATTCTTCAAAGATTTGCCGGTAATATGTTCCAAGGATTGCCGAAAACCACCAACATAAATGGTTGAAATTGGAAATGTGACTTTATTTGTTGTGTATAATGACTGTATTTTGTGTTGAATAACGTTTTTTGTTCCGGTGTATCAACAAAAATGGGTGCAATGATACCCTGTTGAATCACTGACGTTCATTTAGGTTATGTGGTAGCTAACTATAGTTTAGATCAGGGATTGGCAACTTCAATGGGGGCAGTGGCTCGCGGGTCTGCATACCCACATTCATACCCACACATGGAGTAAACGGATTTGTGCAATTCATCCATTTGTGCAGTTAAACAACTCTCAATGAAGAAGTTTGCTTTTTTACAACCAAATCTCTATTTACTATAGTGATGCAGTGCTTTCGATGTTGTACACATGAAAGTGAGAGTGAGTAAGAGAGTGAGAGTGACTAACAAAGTCAATGGGGCCTGTCATTCCAAATAGTGTCCCCCAGCCAAAAAGTGTCACCCGCCTGTGTCACAACATATTCGATAAGTTCTAGCTCCCGTTGCTAGAGCTGTTGCTAGAACTTCCAAATTCTGACCGGCTTATGTAATGAACCAAAGCGTCCTTTGCTATGCTGGTTGCTAAGCTCTATTTTACCTCGTAGCGGTCGCGAAGGACGGAGGCTGCGGGCAGTTCTAGTTCTATTTCAAGTGCTCGCTCAGTCCAAGCAAAATGATTACCTTATTGCTCTCCAAGGACTGTGATTTTGACTGTGACTACCTGCTGACTACCTACTGCTTCAGAGGACCGAAAAGACAAAAGAGAACACTCTTTCTTTACCATATTTTTGTCTTTATATAACAACATATTGTTAAATAGGATCTAGCTATAAGTTAAACCTGATCAATCAAATGGATAGGTGTAAGCAATTATAGCAATTCCAATGCTCTTAACTAGGTGTCTTCACTAGACAGACACATACAGAGAGAGAGGGGGGAGAGGAAGAAAGTGACAAAGAAAGGATGAAAGTGAGAGGGAGAGAGAGAGAGAGAGAGAGAGAGAGAGAAGAGAGAGAGGTGGGAAGAGAGTGGAATAAAGATTGCAAATGTACTTAGACTTGAGTATTTCAACAACTCGTCTATTCCAACTTGTTAGTCAATCACATTTACCTACGGAGGAAGGATTACCAGCCACACAGGGCAGGGTGATTTTTACTGAGGAGAAGGATGCCGTGCTGACCCGAGATGCAGGCTGGCCATTTCGGAGTGAAGAGCATGATTGCTAAAATCAACCTACGCTTCTTCTGACATAGAGTTGTCAAGGATGTGGACAGCTTGGCAAGTGAAATTACATTTTGTTTTCAATGAATGTCATATCAGAGAGCACACAATGTTTCAATGTCACTTTGTGCTTAAAGTTCAGTACCCTGTCTAGCCTTCCAGAAGTTTGAGAGGGCGAAGACTGTGGTGCCGGAGTTGAAGTCCATCAAAGTTTTTTCACCATGGCACATGATCGGTAAGTGTCCCAATAAAAATTTTGCTCTGATAAGTTGTTTTGTAATGGTTGCTTAATTTGACCACAGCGGAGTTCAATATTATAGAATGTGCATGTGTGTGTGTGTGTCAGTACCCTTACAAATATGAAATCTGCATACTGTATGACACAGATAAGGGTAAGAAAAAAGTAATCTTCTCTCTAACACTTTAAATGTTAGGGGTGGACCTCATCGTACCCTTCACGAAATCCAGCAGTGGCAACATCTGGTGTCTGATGGCGACCGATCACTTTACCAAGTGGGGGAAGGCAATACCCATTAAGGTCAGTAAAGGAGGAGAACTTGCTTTACTCTAAATTCCCTTCTGTAACCCATTAATGAGGGTGCTTGGAACCAAACATTCATTTTTGTTTTGTATGACACTCATAAGGGACGAGACTGGCGAGGCCACCTCCAAGACGATGATGGACATCTTCAACACCAACGGTTCTCCTGAGGTCATCTTTTTTTTCATTTTGTTTTGTTTGGTACATAATCATAATCAAAATCCTAGATAATCAGCCATATCTTACAATATACACTACCGTTCAAAAGTTTGGGGTAAATTGAAATGTCCTTATTTTTGAAAGAAAAGCACATTTTTTGTCCATTAAAATATCAAATTGATCAGAAATACAGTGTAGACATTGTTAATGTTGTAAATGACTATTGTAGCTGGAAACGGCAGATTTCTAATGGAATATATCTACATAGGCGTACAGAGACCCATTGTCAGCAACCATCACTAATGTGTTCCAATGGCACGTTGTGTTAGCTAATCCAAGTTTATCATTTTAAAAGGCTAATTGATCATTAGAAAACCCTTTTACAATTATGTCAGCACAGCTGAAAAATGTTGTTCTGATTAAAGAAGCAATATAAATGTGTCACGACTTCCGCCGAAATTGGTCCCTCTCCTTGTTCGGGAGGGTTTCGGCGGTCTACCTCATTGATTCTCCTGCGTTTCCCGTGGTGCTGGGTCTACCCTGGTTGGCCTATCCTGACCCCACTATTTCGTGGCAACAGAGGGCTCTAAAGGGATGGTCACGAAAGTGCTCGGGGAGGTGTGTAGGTGTTTCCATCGGTGCAACTACGGTGGAGAGTCCAGACCAGGTCTCCACCGTGCACATCCCCTCAGAATATGCCGATTCTGTAAAAATAAGGCGACTCAATTACCCCCCCCATCGACGGGGGGATTGTGCGATAAATCTCCTGGTAGACGCAGCACTTCCCAGGAGAGTCACGTGTATCCTCTGTCACAGGAGGAGACGGCAGCTATGGAGACATGTTTCTGAATCTCTGGGACAGGGATACATTCGGCCCTCCACTTCACCTGCCTCCTCGAGTTTCTTTTTGTGAAGAAGAAGGATGGAGGTCTGCGCCCGTGTATTGACTATCGAGGTATCAATCAGATCACTGTGATGTACAGCTACCCGCTGCCTCTCATAGCCAGTGCGATCGAGTCAATGCACGGGGCGCGCTTCTTCACAAAATTGGATCTCAGGAGCGTGTACAATCTGGTGCGTATCTGGGAAGGGGACGGGTGGAAGACAGAATTTAGTACCACCTCAGGGCACAACGAGTACCTTGTCATGCCGTAAGTGTTGATGAATGCTCCATCAGTCTTCCAGGCATTTGTAGACAAGATTTTCCGGGACCAGCACGGGCAGGGTGTAGTGGTGTATATCGACGACATTCTGATAAACTCCGCTACACGCGCCGAGCATGTGTCCCTGGTGCGCAAGGTGCTGGGTAGATTGTTGGAGCATGACCTGTACGTCAAGGCTGAGAAATGTCTGTTCTTCCAGCAGTCCGTCTCTTTCCTACGGTACCGCATTTACACGTCAGGGGTGGAGATGGAGAATGACAGCATCTCAGCCGTGCGTAATTGGCCATCTCCAACCACGGTAAAGGAAGTGCAGCGGTTCTTAGGGTTTGCCAACTACTACCGGAGGTTTATCCGGGGCTTTGGTCAGGTAGCGGCTCCTATTACTTCACTGCAGAAGGGGGGGCCGGTGCGACTGCAGTGGTCAGCTGAGGCGGACAGGTCTTTTAGTCATCTGAAGGCTGTGTTTACCTCGGCTCCCATGCTGGCTCATCCGGATCCCTCTTTGGCATTCATAGTTGAGGTGGACGCGTCCGAGGCTGGGATAGGAGCTGTGCTGTCTCAGTGCTCGGGTACGCCACCAAAACTCCGCCCCTGTGCCTTCTTTTCGAAGAAGCTCAGCTCTGCGGAGCGAAACTATGATGTGGGGGACCGGGAGTTGTTGGCTGTCGTATTACTTCACTGCTGAAGGGGGGGCCGGTGCGACTGCAGTGGTCAGCTGAGGCGGACAGGTTTTTTAGTCATCTGAAGGCTCTGTTTACCTCGGCTCCCGTGCTGGCTCATCCGGATCCGTCTTTGGCATTCATAGTTGAGGTGGACGTGTCCCAGGCAGGGATAGGAGCTGTGCTGTCTCAGCGCTCGGGTACGCCACCAAAACTCTGCCCCTGTGCCTTCTTTTCGAAGAAGCTCAGCTCGGCGGAGTGAAACTATGATGTGGGGGACCGGGAGTTGTTGGCTGTCGTAAAGGCTCTGAAGGCATGGAGACACTGGCTTGAGGGGGCTAAACACCCTTTTCTCATCTGGACTGACCACCGTAATCTGGAGTACATCCGGGTGGCGATGGAGGTCTGCGCCTGTGTATTGACTATCGAGGTATCAATCAGATCACTCTGATGGACAGCTACCCGCTGCCTCTCATAGCCAGTGCGATTAAGTCAATGCACGGGGCGCGCTTCTTCACAAAATTGGATCTCAGGAGCGCGTACAATCTGGTGCGTATCCGGGAGGGGGACGAGTGGAAGACAGCATTTAGTACCACCTCAGGGCACTACGAGTACCTTGTCATGCCGTACGTGTTGATGAATGCTCCATCAGTCTTCCAGGCATTTGTAGAAGAGATTTTCCGGGACCTGCACGGGCAGGGTGTAGTGGTGTATATCGACGACATTGTGATGAACTCCGCTACACGCGCCAAGCATGTGTCCCTGGTGCGCATGGTGCTGGGTAGACTGTTGGAGCATGACCTGTACGTCAAGGCTGAGAAATGTCTGTTCTTCCAGCAGTCCGTCTCTTTCCTACGGTACCGCATTTACACGTCAGGGGTGGAGATGGAGAATGACAGCATCTCAGTCGTGCGTAATTGGCCAACTCCAACCACGGTAAAGGAAGTGCAGCGGTTCTTAGGGTTTGCCAACTACTACCGGAGGTTTATCTGGGGCTTTGGTCAGGTAGCGGCTCCTATTACTTCACTGCAGAAGGGGGGGCCGGTGCGACTGCAGTGGTCAGCTGAGGCGGACAGGTTTTTTAGTCATCTGAAGGCTCTGTTTACCTCGGCTCCCGTGCTGGCTCATCCGGATCCCTCTTTGGCATTCATAGTTGAGGTGGACGTGTCTGAGGCTGGGATAGGAGCTGTGCTGTCTCAGCGCTCGGGTACGCCACCAAAACTCCGCCCCTGTGCCTTCTTTTCGAAGAAGCTCAGCTCGGCGGAGTGAAACTATGATGTGGGGGACCGGGAGTTGTTGGCTGTCGTAAAGGATCTGAAGGCATGGAGACACTG
Source organism: Hucho hucho (assembly GCA_003317085.1). Classification (NCBI taxonomy): domain Eukaryota; kingdom Metazoa; phylum Chordata; class Actinopteri; order Salmoniformes; family Salmonidae; genus Hucho; species Hucho hucho. Next base: position 422,733 of record QNTS01000427.1, on the reverse strand, counting down.
GCTTGAGGGGGCTAAACACCCTTTTCTCATCTGGACTGACCACCGTAATCTGGAGTACATCCGGGTGGCGATGGAGGTCTGCGCCTGTGTATTGACTATCGAGGTATCAATCAGATCACTCTGATGGACAGCTACCCGCTGCCTCTCATAGCCAGTGCGATTGAGTCAATGCACGGGGCGCGCTTCTTCACAAAATTGGATCTCAGGAGCGCGTACAATCTGGTGCATATCCGGGAGGGGGACGAGTGGAAGACAGCATTTAGTACCACCTCAGGGCACTACGAGTACCTTGTCATGCCGTACGTGTTGATGAATGCTCCATCAGTCTTCCAGGCATTTGTAGACAAGATTTTCCGGGACCTGCACGGGCAGGGTGTAGTGGTGTATATCGACGACATTGTGATGAACTCCGCTACACGCGCCAAGCATGTGTCCCTGGTGCGCATGGTGCTGGGTAGACTGTTGGAGCATGACCTGTACGTCAAGGCTGAGAAATGTCTGTTCTTCCAGCAGTCCGTCTCTTTCCTACGGTACCGCATTTACACGTCAGGGGTGGAGATGGAGAATGACAGCATCTCAGTCGTGCGTAATTGGCCAACTCCAACCACGGTAAAGGAAGTGCAGCGGTTCTTAGGGTTTGCCAACTACTACCGGAGGTTTATCTGGGGCTTTGGTCAGGTAGCGGCTCCTATTACTTCACTGCAGAAGGGGGGCCGGTGCGACTGCAGTGGTCAGCTGAGGCGGACAGGTTTTTTAGTCATCTGAAGGCTCTGTTTACCTCGGCTCCCGTGCTGGCTCATCCGGATCCCTCTTTGGCATTCATAGTTGAGGTGGACGTGTCTGAGGCTGGGATAGGAGCTGTGCTGTCTCAGCGCTCGGGTACGCCACCAAAACTCCGCCCCTGTGCCTTCTTTTCGAAGAAGCTCAGCTCGGCGGAGTGAAACTATGATGTGGGGGACCGGGAGTTGTTGGCTGTCGTAAAGGATCTGAAGGCATGGAGACACTGGCTTGAGGGGGCTAAACACCCTTTTCTCATCTGGACTGACCACCGTAATCTGGAGTACATCCGGGTGGCGAAGAGACTGAACCCTCGCCAGGCAAGGTGGGCCATGTTTTTCACCTGTTTTGTTTTCACCCTTTCCTACAGACCACGTTCCCAGAACGCTAAGGCAGACGCACTGTCCCGGATGTATGACACAGAGGAGCGGGCCATAGATCCCACTCCCATACTTCCGGCCTCTTGCCTGGTGGCTCCGGTGGTGTGGGAGCTGGACGAGGACATAGAGCAGGCATTACGTACAGAGCCCACTCCCATTCAGTGTCCAGCTGGGCATCTGTACATTCCGTCTGCTATCCGCGACTGTCTGATCTATTGGGCCCACACGTCACCCTCCTCTGGTCATCCTGGCATCGGTCAGAGAGTCCGCTGCCTTAGTGGGAAGTACTGGTGTCCACCTTAGCTAAGGACGTGAGGGTTTATGTTTCCTCCTACTCGTTCCACAACGGCCGTGGTCACACCTGTCTGTGGATTTCCTGACGGATCTTCCACCGTCACAGGGAAACACCACGATCCTGGTCGTTGTGGATCGGTTTTCTAAGTCCTGCCGCCTCCTTTGCCCGGTCTCCCTACGGCCCTACTGACTGCGGAGTCCCTGTTCACCCACGTCTTCCGGCACTACGGGGTGCCTGAGGACATAGTTTCTGATCGGGGTCCCCAGTTCACGTCCAGGGTTTGGAGGGCGTTTATGGAACGTCTGGGGGTCTCGCTCAGCCTTACCTCAGGTTTTCACCCCGAGAGTAACGGGCAGATGGAAAGAGATGGCGAGCGCCGACCGCCACCGCAGTGAGGCCCTGGTGTTCGCACCGGGGGACAGGGTCTGGCTCTCGTCCCGAAACCTGCTCCTCCGCCTGCCCTGCCGGAAGATGGGTCCACGGTTTGTGGGGCCCTTTAAAGTCCTTAGGAGATTGAACGAGGTATGTTATAAATTACAGCCCCCCCAGATTACCGTATTCACTCCTCGTTCCATGTGTCTCTCCTCAGGCCGGTGGTAGCTGGTCCACTCCAGGAATCTGAGGTGCTGAGGGAGTTTCCCGCACCCCCTCTGGACATCGAGCGGGCCCCGGCGTATGCTGTCTGAGCCATCATGGACTCAAGGTGGAGGGTCGAGGGGCCTCCAGTACCTCATGGAGTGGGAGGGGTACGGCCCGGAGGAGAGATGTTTGGTGCCGTGGAGGACATCCTGGACCCGCCGTTGCTGCTGGAGTTTCACCGGTTCCACCCAGATCGCCCTGCGCCTCGTCCTCCGGGTCGTCCCCGAGGCCGGTGTCGGCGTGCTGCTGGAGCCGCGCGTCAAGGGGGGGTACTGTCACGACTTCCGCCGAAGTTGGTCCCTCTCCTTGTTCGGGAGGGTTTCGGCGGTCGACGTCACCGGTCTTCTAGCAACCACCGATCCACTTTTCATTTTTCCATTTGTTTTGTCTTCATCACACACACCTGGTTTCCAATCACTTAATAACTTGTTCTTTATTTAACCCGCTGTTCCCCTCATGTTTTTGTGATTGATTGTTTGTTGTAACTCAGTCCGTCTTTGTGGGCTCGTGAGTTTACCGATTTTATTTTGTATATTGAGTAAATTACGTTGATTACTCTATTCTGCTGTCCTGCGCCTGACTCTCTACACAGCTACACACAGGACTGTTACAAACTGGCCTTCTTTAGACTAGTTGAGTATTTGGAGCATCAGCATTTGTGGTTTCGGTTACAGGCTGAAAATGGCCAGAAACAAAAAATAATTATTCTGAAACTCGTCAGCGTATTCTTTTTCTGAGAAATGAAGGCTATTCCATGTGAGAAAGTGCCAAGAAACTGATGATCTCGTGCAACGCCTCTGGGATGTGGAGGTTTTTGACCAGGTAAAAATTATTGTCCGCTTATTCATTTATTTTCTGGCCCTCCAAGAGATGTGTAAGAAATGTATTTGTAACATGAAATATAATTGCATTTATTCCTTTTATCAATCAATGTGAGACTGAACATCGACAAGGCGCAGGAGAAACAGCAGGAGAGCTACTGGAGGAGAATCAAGAAGGGACCACATGCTTCAACATCCGGGATAATTACTTGATTTGAAAGAAGGATCAAAGGAAGGCGAGACCTGGGAAACCTCACTGCTCTTTTGCTCCTAGCTGGGGTCACCATCTGTTAAGGTGAATATAAAACATCTCAGATAATAACTATCATTTGCACACAAAATAACCTGAAGCTAGTTTTAGTTTCCCTAACACCAATATTTTTCTCTTTGTCTTCCTAGGGTTACCTCGGTGGAAGCCAACAATCTTCTCCAGTTTGAGCAGTTGGACGGTCGACACTCAATTTACCTCCAAATGACTTTAGGACCATCGACTGTCTGAGCCCCCAAGGAGGTATCCCATCCACCAGAGCCAGTGAGTTCAGATCAGTCTGATTCTCTGTGCTCTGAGTCAGAGGGGGACCAGCTTGAGGTAAGCTATAACTTTCCAAATGGTTGAAAAGTACATATCTCCCATATATAACACAGCACTAATTTCTCACAGTAAAGTGTAACCTGTGTGTTTGCTTGTTTACGTCTCTGTCTCTTAAAACCTCTTGGGGATTGCTGGGGCGCTAGCGCCCCACTCCCGACACTACCCGGTGAAATGTGAGGCGCCAAATTCAAAATCCAAAAGTTGAATTATTAAACATCCACCAATATACAAGTGTTCCATACTCATCAAAAGCTCTGTTTCTTGGCAATATCACAGCGTTGTCAGATTTCAAAAAGGCTTTACGGCGAAAGCACAACATTTGATTGTTTGAGGGTAGCACCTAACATATTTTTTCCATTACCATAATTTCATAAGCCTCCACGGTTCACAGAAAACACATTTCACAGCGAAAACAAATCAATTACCTGTTGAAGAACTTCTGCTGAGGTCTTCCTAAGTGTCCAACGAAGACAATCCATGGTTCTTTTGTTAGAAAAAGTCATGTATTTTATCCATAAATCTCCATTTGGTTTGCGCGTTATAATCAGAAACTACAGCGTCCACTACTCCATTGAAACGTGACGAGAACTCGTTCATCTTATACCTATAAACTTGTCCAAGAACAATTAAACATAGTTTTAAATGTATCCTTAGGAACACTTTTACGTATATTTACTATAATAAATAAACCGGAATATAAACTGAGCTCTAAAGACGGAAAAAAACACAGTGCGCGCTTGGCTAGAGCGCGTGTCCACTCGTATAGACTTCCAAAAAGACACTTCCTGATTTCCTCTTCTTCTCTGCTCTATTTCATCTGAACAGAATCAAATCACTTTCTCGAGACTGTTGACATCCAGAGGAAGCGATCGGTACTGCATTCATATGCCCTTATAAGGGCATTTTCATGAGGGAGGGGTTCCAAATGAGGCACTCTGTGAAAACCACTTTTTCCAGGACAGAAATTCCTCGGGGTTTCACCTGCCATATCCGTTCTGTTTTACTTACAGACAAATGGTTAACAGTTTTGGAAAATTCTGAGTGTTTCCTATCCAATGGTACCAAATATGTGCATATCCTATTTTCTGGGCCTGAATGGGAGGCATTTTACTTTGGGCACGCCAGGCTCTCCAAAACGGTCACCTCGTGTGCTCATCCCTAAGAAGTTAACCTGTTCCCTTTAACTCTGCTCATGTTCTCCAGGACCTAGGGGTTCTGCCTAACACCCAGATGTGGATCCATTACCAACCACCCTCTAACATTTCATTACATAATCTACAGCTGCTTTTATTGTCATGTTGTCATTATCTGCTAAGAACGTTTTCTTGCTCTTTCATACTGGGCACATAATATGTGAGATACACAGATAAACTAAAAACACTAGCACTGCAAACACTCAGAACAAAGAGAGCAGCAGTGCCTGGACTTTGCAGTCTCCCTCTTCAAGTCCCCCTTCCGAGACTGGCTGCCTGTTGAGAACAAGTGATAGGCAGAACCTCACACCCACACAGCAACCACCTCCTCTATATTCCACACACCAGAATGCTGTATTTTAGTCTATGATTGCCATGTGAGTGTACAAAAATAAAGGTGTTCATTATTGTAACTTGTAAAGTATCCTTTGATGGTATTTATATGTTCCACATTATTCAATATTGTATTCTAGGACCTCCAATAGATACATATATATTCAACCACAAAGGTGTACTAATGAGCTATGCGAGATATATATATATTTTTATCATAATAGAGGACTACCGAAATTATATTATTTCCATGCAGATAAGGGAAGGGCATGTTAAAATAAAACAATGACAGCCAGACAAGCCAGTGTATGAATCAAACGGAATTGCATATGAGTGGTGTGGAAATTAGCTGATGCTGTACTCTATAAGGTAAGTAACTTTAATGTGTCAAGCAGATTACAGATTACATGTGTCAAGCAGTTTTCTTTGCTATTTATGAAACGTAGAAAAGTTTAAGACATGGATTACATGTTGTTGTAATGTTAACAAGGTACCCAAAAGTAGTAATGTTTTCATTGTATTAGCTGAACAAAACTTGTTTAAACAGCAAAATTGTTGCAGAAATCAGCCTTGTTTGCATAGCGATGATGAAAATAATGTAATTTATGCTGTAATGATTTCCAAAATTAGAATAATTTGGTCATCAGACCAATGATATAGCAATTGACGCTGATATTTTATCGAATTCCATTGTGACGCGAGGGGGAGACTTTTTGACTGGGGGACATTATTTGGCATGACAGGCCCACTTGAGATCAGTATTCGGCCATGTTTACTACTAGTTTAGATAGCTGGCTAGACTAATTTAGCAATCTAAAAAGTGTTTGCTGACATGGCTAAATGAGTGACTGTCAGTGACTGACAGAAGAGAAAAACTGCTGATGCACAGAAAATGTTGAAGTTGAGACCCCGACTGAGTTCCTGAACGTTTTATTTAATATTTTTGGGTAGTTGATCCGCAGGCCTACAAAAGTCAGGATGTGGGACACCAGTTGCCCATCCCTGGTTAAAATTATTTAAATAATCTGTGTCATTCTCTGAATTACAAGGTGTTAAACATTCATCATTGAGTTTCAATTGTGGCAGCTCAGCAACAATCACTGTATGGTTGCCTCCAATGCCCTATTTTGGAGAAGGAAGGGAATCCTAGCATAGATGGGTCTTTCCGAAACAAAATTAGACATTAAAATTGCATATTGAAAGACAACCACGACATCTAGAAATAATTGGGTGACTGATCTATTCACATACAGTAGTAGGATCTTGGCAATAATTCTACAAAACATTCCAGCGGGGCCTGGCTGCCTTCAGCTGTTTATGACTTGTGTGCCCTTGACGTACATGTTCTGCATAGCTAATCCTCCACACAGCCTTCCCTGTCTCAGCACAATACATCCCTCCTCTTGCACAGTCGAAAGCCGTTCTAGCTGTGAATTTTACAGGTCCGGTGATCAAAGAATAGAGTCCCAATGAAGATACAGTGAGAGAGAGGTAGAAAGGCTGGGAGATACACAGACTCAGAGAGAGAGGCTAGGAGAGAAAGAGAGAGTATGAAATCTCCCTCGCCTCCGTATTTAGATTGTTTGTCATGGCTTTGTTTATGTGTTTTTAGCCTCTGCATGAGCAGTCTTTACACCCTGCAGCCACATTGGTTGGCTCTGGTTGAGCACACTGACAGCTAGTTACTGAGAGAAACGTTTCAGCTTTCAGGACTTTCAGCTTTTCATTTTTCTCAACTGGATACATTTTTAAGACTGTCTTAAATAATGCAAACTCCCTAACTAAATATATAAAAAGTTCACCTTTCAAAGTACTAAGAATGAGCTGGTTTGAACTGTTAGTCGAAGATAGGAAAAGGGCTATATGAGGAGATGGTGAAAACACAGAACATCTGTGTTGCTCTTTCAGACCCCAGACCTGAGATTTCTTATGAGATTCTTATGAAAGTAAATGATTTCTTCCATCTTTCCCCTTCAAGGTTATCAGAAGTGCCGCACCCAGCACCAAGGGGGCCTGTGTTTCAGCAGAGTGTGTGGAGGAAATTAAAGAGATGCTATCAGTATCCTCCACTGGATGACAGCGTGTGCATTCATAATGTATCTGTCAGACCAACAATATTGTGGCTGTGTTTCAGATCTGTTTGATATATGTCCTGATACATACACATAGTAGTACTGTTTGAATGCTACTACTTATGTTCCAGTGCCTGGAGACTCACTTGTGTGTAACTTTTACACCTATTATTGTAACATTCCCATCAAAAACAATGCAAATATGTCCTTATGACCCATTTAGTCCTCATAATTCTGTCTCTGACTTGGCTACTGTAGAATTGTAGCAACTAAAATTGGCATCATTACTGTTAATCCAGAGCTAGTAAATGTCCTCATTGTGCCAGTGGTAGGGAGCAGATGGTGCTGGGGAACGGGCAGGGAACAGTTGATCTCTTCTCTGCTGTCATTAATGTCAATTGGCCCATGTCCCCAGAGATCCACGCAAAATGGAGAGAATGGGTCAGGGCTCCAAATAGAGGACAGGAGCATCACAGCAGAGAGGTAAGGGGTCAGAGATGGAGAGAAGTGAGCAGCAAGAGAAGGAGAGGGGGTTGGACTGGAGAAAAGAGTGACCAATGACCCCGTAGTTTGAGTGACAGAGGAGGAAGAGACGAGGAAGAGAGGGGGTATGGGTTGGAGAGAAGTAGTCAGAAGAACAGTTGGTCTACTTTGGCACTTGAATGTTCATACATGAAAATTACAACATTGCCAGTTCATTATCTTTTTCAGCTTTTGAGTTGAAAGTGTAATCTAGAAAAGTATTAACCTACAGGTTGATGAAAATAGAAGGTTGTTATTTGATGCCAGGCATAAAATGTAAAATAACTAATTTTAAAAGCATTCGGATTGTATTGATGTGCTCTTCTCTCCCATCACTCAAGACAGGACAGTTACAGTATTTCTAGCCACGTAGAGCGAGCGGTGTGTAGCCAGCTCCATGCAGCTGGTGATGGATTAAGAAATGAAAGGCACTTTTCTCCTGCATCTGGAATCACAGCTTCTTCAAGGCTGTTCTCTTTCTTGTCCATGTGCCCTCAACAATGTATCTACTGTATAGTACGGTGCTCTAATTGGAGGTTTAGCATTGTCCTTTAGTGTATGCTGTTACTACAGGCTCAAGCTGTGGATTGTTCAAGAGGCTAGAAATACGTTTGCCTCTAATACAGAAATGGGAAACTGTAGATAAACCATTTGTTATGTGCATGGCTAAATTTGTTGTTTAATTGAGAGTGTGAACTCTAGTGGAGACCTATTTGCATAGGATTTACTCAGCAGTTTGAGTGGCAGCTCAGACAAATTTCAATTTGAACTGCAGACATGGATTGATACCCTGGCTCCTTTATTACTCTCACCCTGATTATGCTGGAAGATGAATCAATAAGGCTTGCTCAACAATTCATTCATGCATTGATTCCCTACTTTGGTTTAATACAGCAAAAAGCTAAGATTGTTACATTCAGTAACACTGGCGGTGTCTTTGGGCCTGGGTTGAGTCTTGTTCATTGATACGTTGGATAGATAGGACATGTAGGGCAGAGACGGTTGTACTGTTACAAACCAAAATCAATTCCCCTTTGGCCCTCCGTGCCTGGTGTGCTGAAATGGAGGGCAACTGTACTGAGAGAAACTCATACTGAAATGTTCTCTTCTCACCAATGTATGCTGTCTGGTTAAACTGTAGCCTTTACATACTTGATAGTAAGTTATCCTGTCAGCTAATTCCAAACCATTCCAAATAGCATACATACAGTACATAAGTATTTCTATGTTCCTGCTACCAGTCACTTTTTTTACATGTATATCTGCCTACACTGACCCAAACACTTACACTTACACTTACATAAACACACACCACACCACACCACCACCACGTGCACACACCTATCCACAACTTATGATGTTGCCATACTGTTTAGTATTACTATTATTATTATTATTTATCCGGCTGCCAGTCACTTTCTCCTAGTCCCTGCCTAGATGTAGATATCTACCTCAAATACTCCAGGGTCCCTGTTCATTGTACATTTGGTACTGGCACTGACAGTGTATATAGCATCCTCTCTTATTTCTTATACTGTTCTTTTTTTTATTATACTATTTTGATATTGAATACTGCACTGTTGGGTAGAGCTTGAAAGTTAAGCGTTTCACTGTACTTGACATGAAAAATATGTTAACATTTGGTACCTTGACAGACTGTCAAACAACTTGAATTCATTTTCAACTTCCCATCAAACAAATGCTACGAACAACAAAGCCTACAGATTTGTCCAGGTGAATTTCCACCCATGGCTAGGTCTTGTTTTCCTCCTCTACACCTGACACAGAGTGTGATGGATGGTCATGCATTGCCTTAACAGGGCTAAAATGGAGGCAGCTGCTTGGGGTGACCTGTCCTCTGCTCCTCCTCATGAGTCATTAACACAGCATCATTAGGAGCCTCATACACACCTGGAGGGCCAGGTGCAGGGTCACGACATGCAACTGCTGGACAAGCTGAGCTTCTGAAGCGGAAAACGCAACTCATAATGAAACATTGATGTCTTTCGTGTATGACATTCCTTACCTACAGTGAGGGAAAAAAGTATTTGATCCCCTGCTGATTTTGTACGTTTGCCCACTGACAAAGAAATGATCAGTCTATAATTTTAATGGTAGGTTTATTTGAACAGTGAGAGACAGAATAACAACAAAAAAATCCAGAAAAACGCATCTGAAAAATGTTATAAATTGATTTGCATTTTAATGAGGGAAATAAGTATTTGACCCCTTCTGCAAAACATGACTTAGTACTTGGTGGCAAAACCCTTGTTGGCAATCACAGAGGTCAGACGTTTCTTGTAGGTGGCCACCAGGTTTGCACACATCTCAGGAGGGATTTTGTCCCACTCCTCTATGCAGATCTTCTCAGTCATTAAGGTTTCGAGGCTGAAGTTTGGCAACTCGAACCTTCAGCTTCCTCCACAGATTTTCTATGGGATTAAGGTCTGGAGACTGGCTAGGCCACTCCAGGACCTTAATGTGCTTCTTCTTGAGCCACTCCTTTGTTGCCATGGCCGTGTGTTTTGGGTCATTGTCATGCTGGAATACCCATCCACGACCCATTTTCAATGCCCTGGCTGAGGGAAGGAGGTTCTCACCTAAGATTTGACGGTACATGGCCCCGTCCATCGTCCCTTTGATGCGGTGAAATTGTCCTGTCCCCTTAGCAGAAAAACACCCCCAAAGCATAATGTTTCCACCTCCATGTTTGACGGTGGGGATGGTGTTCTTGGGGTCATAGGCAGCATTCCTCCTCCTCCAAACACGGCGAGTTGAGTTGATGCCAAAGAGCTCCATTTTGGTCTCATCTGACCACAACACTTTCACCCAGTTGTCCTCTGAACATCATTCAGATGTTCATTGGCAAACTTCAGACGGGCATGTATTGTGCTTTCTTGAGCAGGGGGACCTTGCAGGGGCTGCAGGATTTCAGTCCTTCACGGCGTAGTGTGTTACCAATTGTTTTCTTGGTGACTATGGTTCCAGCTGCCTTGAGATCATTGACAAGATCCTCCCGTGTAGTTCTGGGCTGATTCCTCACCGTTCTCATGATCATTGCAACTCCACGAGGTGAGATCTTGCATGGAGCCCCAGGCCAAGGGAAATTGACAGTTCTTTTGTGTTTCTTCCATTTGCGAATAATCGCACCAACTGTTGACACCTTCTCACCAAGCTGCTTGGCGATGGTCTTGTAGCCCATTCCAGCCTTGTGTAGGTCTACAATCTTGTCCCTGACATCCTTGGAGAGCTCTTTGGTCTTGGCCATGGTGGAGAGTTTGGAATCTGATTGATTGCTTCTGTGGACAGGTGTCTTTTATACAGGTAACAAGCTGAGATTAGGAGCACTTCCTTTAAGAGTGTGCTCCTAATCTCAGCTCGTTACCTGTATAAAAGACACCTGGGAGCCAGAAATCTTTCTGATTGAGAGGGGGTCAAATACTTATTTCCCTCATTAAAATGCAAATNAGAGTGCCTCATTTGGAACCCCTCCCTCATGAAAATTCCCTTATAAGGGCATATGAATGCAGTACCGATCGCTTCCTCTGGATGTCAACAGTCTCGAGAAAGTGATTTGATTCTGTTTGGATGAAATAGAGCAGAGAAGAAGAGGAAATCAGGAAGTGTCTCTTTGGAAGTCTATAGGAGTGGACGCGCGCTCTCGCCAAGCGCGCACTGTGTTTTTTTCCGTCTTTAGAGCTCAGTTTATATTCCGGTTGATTTATTATAGTAAATATACGTAAAAGTGTTCCTAAGTATACATTTAAAACTATGTTTGATTGTTCCTGGACAAGTTTATAGGTATAAGATGAACGAGTTCTCGTCACGTTTCAATGAAGTAGTGGACGCTGTAGTTTCTGATTATAACGCGCGAACCAAATGGAGATTTATGGATAAAATACATGACTTTTTCTAACAAAAGAACCATGGATTGTCTTCGTTGGACACTTAGGAAGACCTCAGCAGAAGTTCTTCAACAGGTAATTGATTTGTTTTCGCTGTGAAATGTGTTTTCTGTGAACCGTGGAGGCTTATGAAATTATGGTAATGGAAAAAATATGTTAGGTGCTACCCTCAAACAATCAAATGTTGTGCTTTCGCCGTAAAGCCTTTTTGAAATCTGACAACGCTGTGATATTGCCAAGAAACAGAGCTTTTGATGAGTATGGAACACTTGTATATTGGTGGATGTTTAATAATTCAACTTTTGGATTTTGAATTTGGCGCCTCACATTTCACCGGGTAGTGTCGGGAGTGGGGCGCTAGCGCCCCAGCAATCCCCAAGAGGCTACCAAACTATAGTTTTGGCAAGTCGGTTAGGACATCTACTTTATGCATGACAGAAGTTATTTTTCCAACAATTGTTTACAGATTATTTCACTTTTTTTTTCGCTGTATCACAATTCCATGGGTCAGAAGTCCAGTATGTACAGTTGAAGTCGGAGGTTTACATACACCTTAGCCAAATACATTTAAACTCAGTTTTTCACAATTCCTGACATTTAATCCTAGTCAAAATTCCCTGTCTTAGGTCAGTTAGGATCAACACTTCATTTTAAGAATGTGAAATATCAGAATAATAGTAGAGAGGATGATTTATTTCAGCTTTTATTTATTTCATCACATTCTCAGAGGGTCAGAAGTTTACATACACTCAATTAGTATTTGGTAGCATTGCCTTTAAATTGTTTAACTTGGGTCAAACGTTTCGGGTAGCCTTCCACAAGCTTCCCACAATAAGTTGGGTGAATTTTGGCCCATTCTTCCTGACAGAGCTGGTGTAACAGAGTAAGTTTTGTAGGCCTCCTTGCTCGCACAAGCTTTTTCAGTTCTGCCCACAAATGGGATTGAGGTCAGGGCTTTGTGATGGCCACTCCAATACCTTGACTTTGTTGTCCTTAAGCCATTTTTCCACAACTTTGGAAGTATGCTTGGGGTCATTGTCCGTTTGGAAGACCCATTTGCGACCAAGCTTTAACTTCATGACTGATGTCTTGAATATATCCACATAATTTTCTTTCCTCATGATGCCATCCATTTTGTGAAGTGCACCAGTCCCTCCTGCAGCAAAGCACCCCCACAACATGATGCTGCCACCCCGTGCTTCATGGTTGGGATGGTGTTCTTCGGCTTGCAAGCCTCCCCCTTTTTCCTCCAAACATAACAATGGTCATTATGGCCAAAGAGTTATATTTTTGTTTCATCAGACCAGAGGACATTTCTCCAAAAAGTACAATCTTTGTCCCCATATGCAGTTGCAAACTGTAGTCTGGCTTTTTTATGGCGGTTTTGGAGCAGTGGCTTCTTCCTTGCTGAGCGGCCTTTCAGGTTATGTCGATATAGGACTCATTTTACTGTGGAAATAGATACTTTTGTACCTGTTTCTTCCAGCATCTTCACAAGGTCCTTTTTTTGGGATTGATTTGCACTTTTCACACCAATGTACGTTCATCTCTAGGAAACAGAACGCATCTCCTTCCTGAGCGGTATGATGGCTGCGTGGTCCCATGGTGTTTATATTTGCGTACTATTGTTTGTACAGATGAACGTGGTACATTCAGGCGTTTGGAAATTGCTCCCAAGGATGAACCAGGTCTCCAATAATCTTTTCTTTCTGAGGTCTTGCCTGATTTCTTTAGATTTTCCCATGATGTCAGGCGTTTGGAAATTGCTCCCAAGGATGAACCAGGTCTCCAATAATCTTTTCTTTCTGAGGTCTTGCCTGATTTCTTTAGATTGAGTTTGAAGGTAGGCGTTGAAATACATCCACAGGTACACCTCCAATTGACTCAAATGATGTCAATTGGCCTATCAGAAGCTTCTAAAGCCATGACATAATTTTCTGGAATTTTCCAAGCTGTTTAAAGGCACAGTCAACGTGGTGTATGTAAACTTCTGACCGACTGGAATTGTGATACATTGGATCATAAGTGAAATAATCTGTCTGTAAACAATTGTTGAAAAATTACTTCTGTCATGCTCATAGTAGATGTCCTAACCGACCTGCCAAAACAATAGTTTGTTAACAAAAAATTTGTGGAGTGGTTGAAAAAGTTTTAATGACTCCAACCTAAGTGTATGTACACTTCTGACTTCAACTGTATACATTTACCATCAACTTCATTCTCAACAGTCAGTAGCTTGTCATGTCAATGTGAGTGTGTTGGCCACGTCCACTCGTAGTAATTGGCCACACACCTGATCTTAAACGTTTTTTGTGTCTTTAAAGGTGGTTTGTTTGAACAGTGGGGAAAGAATGGTTTGAAGAGGTAGCCATGCTATATGCTCTGCAGGAACGTTTTCTGATGTTTTAATAACCTTTTAGCATGGTCTGTGTTTTAATCTTTTTAAAACCATCTGTTTTACAGCTTAAACCCATCAGAGTCTAAGCCCTGTCTAAGCCTTCTGAGTTGGAACAATATGTTGTGGTCACAAATGCACAGGCTGCACTTCATATGATTTATGAAATTAACCTTTACCGCCAAAAGTGTAACCATTCCTTAATTAAAGAACACATAAAAATACATGTACTGCACACTACAACACAAATAAATAATACATTTGTTTTCTAATGCTATGTAAAACCTAATGTATTTAGTTTAGCAGCCCATCTATGTTAATAATTATTAAGACCAGCTCATGATCATTTAGCCAATCACAACAATAATGTTAATGTATACTGTGTTTATTCCAAGGAGTCAGTGGTGGTGGATATGTAGAAAAATATGTAGGTTATAAATCAGTATAATACACTTTGGATATGACCAGACTGCAGTACGGAAGCACCAAAACAGACAATATCAACGACCTTCATACACTGACTGCATGATTGAAAGACAAATTAATTTCAGGTTCCAAGAAAATAAATCTGGTTTTACCATCCAGATGTCGAATGCTTTTTTTACTTCTCTGAGCTGAGCAGATAAATGAAAGAGAGAACTCTGGCAATATGGCCAACGTCATTAAAATAGTAACCTTGCCGTGTCAAACCTTTGTTTGTAGGCATTGTTTATAAGACTGGGGGTGACTTTATAGGCAGGAAGAGAGGGCCAGGTAAAACCAGGTAGAAACACAGATGGCTGGGGAAATTAAGCACATCAACTCGCATAGTGTAATGTTGGTAATTCATTCATATTCATTGTTTTCTTACTGAGCAAGTTCTAATTTGCTTGATTGGAGAAGCTGGATTGCTGTACTGAAGAAGATGTGGTTGTGTGAGAGATAGGGATAGAGATGAGAACACATTCTAGTGTAGTGTGCTATGGTAACATGTACAGTAAAGGACATAGACAAATACCAAGTCCATATTATGGCATGAACAGCTCAAATAAGGAAAGAGAAATGACAGCCCATCATTACTTTAAGACATAAAGGTCAGTCACAAAAACCATCAAGCGCTATGATTAAACTGGCTCTCTTGAGGACTGCCACAGAAAAGGAAGACCAAGAGTTACCTCTGCTGCAGAGGAAATGTTCATTAGAGTTAACAGCCTCAGAAATTGCAAACCAAATAAATGCTTCACAGAGGTAAAGTAACAGACACATCTCAACATCAACTGTTCAGAGGAGACTGTGTGAATCAGGCCTTCATGGTCGAATTGCTGCAAAGAAACCACTACTAAAGGACACCAATAGGAAGAAGATACTTGCTTGGGCCAAGAAACACGAGCAATGGACATTCGACCGGTGGAAATCTGTCCTTTGGTCTGATGAGTCCAAATTTGAGATATTTGGTTCCAACCGCCATGTCTTTGTGAGACGCAGAGTAGGTGAACGGATGATCTCCGCGTGTGTGGTTCTCACCGTGAAGCATGGAGGAGGAGGTGTGATGTTGTGGGGGTGCTTTGCTGGTGAACCTGTCAGTGATTTATTTAGAATTCAAAGCAAACTTAACCAGCATGGCCACAACAGCATTCTGCAGTGATACGACATCCCATCTGGTTTGCGACCTGGCCTCCAAAATCACCCGACCTCAACCCAAGCATGAGGCCCTGGGTCTCAACCCCGCCCTGTGCAATTGGGTCCTGGACTTCCTGACGGCCGCCCCCAGGTGGTGAAGGAAGGAAACAACATCTCCACTTCACTGATCCTCAACACTGGGGCCCCACATGGGTAAGTGCTCAGCCGCTTCCTTTACTCCCTGTTCACCCATGACTGCATGACCATGCACGCCTCCAACTCAATCATCAAGTTTGTAGATGACACAACAGTAGTAGGCTTGATTACCAAAAACGATGAGACAGCCTACAGGGAAGAGGTGAGAGCTCTCGGAGTGTGGTGTCAGGAAAATAACCTCTCACTCAATGTCAACAAAAAAGGAGATGATTGTGGACTTCAGGAAAGAGCAGAGGGTGCACCCCCCTATCCACATCGGTGGGACAGCAGTGGAGAAGGTGGAAAGTTCCACGTCGTACATATCACTGACAAACTGAAATTGTCCTCCTACACAGACAGTGTGGTGAAGAAGGCGCAACAGCGCCTCTTCAACCTCAAGAGGCTGAAGAAATCTGGCTTGTCTCCTAAAACCCTCACAAACTTTTACAGATGTTGGGCTGTATCACCACCTGGTACAGCAACTGCAACGCCCACAACCTCAGGGCTTTCCAGAGGGTGGTGCGATCTGCACAACGCATCAGCGGGGGCAAACTACCTGCCCTCCAGGACACCTACAGCACCCGATGTCACAGGAAGGCCAAAAAGATCATCAAGGACAACAACCACCCGAGCCACTGCCTGTTCACCCCATTTTCATTCAGAAGGTAGCGTCAGTACAGGTGCATCAAAGCTGGGACCGAGCGACTGAAAAACAGCTTCTATCTCAAGGCCATCAGACTGTTAAACAGCCATCACTAGCACAGAGAGGCTCCTGCCTACAGTGAGGGGAAAAAAGTATTTGATCCCCTGCTGATTTTGTATGTTTGCCCACTGACAAAGAAATGGTCAGTCTATAATTTTAATGGTAGGTGTATTTGAACAGTGAGAGACAGAATAACAACAAAAAAATCCAGAAAAACGCATGTGAAAAATGTTATAAATGGAATTGCATTTTAATGAGGGAAATAAGTATTTGACCCCTCTGCAAAACATGACTTAGTACTTGGTGGCAAAACCCTTGTTGGCAATCACAGAGGTCAGACGTTTCTTGTAGTTGGCCACCAGGTTAGCACACATCTCAGGAGGGATTTTGTCCCACTCCGCTTTGCAGATCTTCTCCAAGTCATTAAGGTTTCGAGGCTGACGTTCGGCAACTCGAACCTTCAGCTCCCTCCACAGATTTTCTATGGGATTAAGGTCTGGAGACTGGCTAGGCCACTCCAGGACCTTAATGTGCTTCTTCTTGAGCCACTCCTTTGTTGCCTTGACCGTGTGTTTTGGGTCATTGTCATGCTGGAATACCCATCCACGACCCATTTTCAATGCCCTGGCTGAGGGAAGGAGGTTCTCACCCAAGATTTGACGGTACATGGCCCCATCCATCGTCCCTTTGATGCGGTGAAGTTGTTCTGTCCCCTTAGCAGAAAAACACCCCCAAAGCATAATGTTTCCANATAGGCAGCATTCCTCCTCCTCCAAACACGCGAGTTGAGTTGATGCCAAAGAGCTCCATTTTGGTCTCATCTGACCACAACACTTTCACCCAGTTGTCCTCTGAATCATTCAGATGTTCATTGGCAAACTTCAGACGGGAATGTATATGTGCTTTCTTGAGCAGGGGGACCTTGCGGGTGCTGCAGGATTTCAGTCCTTCACGGCGTAGTGTGTTACCAATTGTTTTCTTGGTGAGTATGGTCCCAGCTGCCTTGGGATCATTGACAAGATCCTCCCGTGTAGTTCTGGGCTGATTCCTCACCATTCTCATGATCATTGCAACTCCACGAGGTGAGATTTTGCATGGAGCCCCAGCCCCAGTTCTTTTGTGTTTCTTCCATTTGCGAATAATCGCACCAACTGTTGTCACCTTCTCACCAAGCTGCTTGGCGATGGTCTTGTAGCCCATTCCAGCCTTGTGTAGGTCTACAATCTTGTCCCTGACATCCTTGGAGAGCTCTTTGGTCTTGGCCATGGTGGAGAGTTTGGAATCTGATTGATTGATTGCTTCTGTGGACAGGTGTCTTTTATACAGGTAACAAGCTGAGATTAGGAGCACTCCCTTTAAGAGTGTGCTCCTAATCTTAGCTCGTTGCCTGTATATAAGCCACCTGGGAGACAGAAATCTTTCTGATTGAGAGGGGGTCAAATACTTATTCCCTCATTAAAATGCAATTCCATTTATAAAAATTTTCACATGCGTTTTTCAGGATTTTTTTGTTGTTATTCTGTCTCTCACTGTTCAAATAAACCTACCATTAAAATTATAGACTGATAATTTCTTTGTCAGTGGGCAAACGTACAAAATCAGCAGGGGATCAAATACTTTTTTCCCTCACTGTTTAATAAATGGAACACTAGTCACTTTAATAATGCCACTTTAATAATGTTTCATATCTTGCATTACTCATCTCATATGTATATGCTGTTTTCTATACTATCTATTGCATCTCAGCCTATGCCACTCTGACATTGCTCATCCATATAATTATATATTCGTATTCCATTCGATTTTACTTATTAGATATTGCTGCAATGTCGGAACTAGAAGCACAATAATTTTGCTACACACACAATATCATCTGCTAACCATGTGTAAAATAAAATTCAATTTGATTTTGATTGGATTGAGATGGTTTGGGATGAGTTGGGAAAAGCAGCCAGCGAGTGCTTAGCAAATGTGGGAACTCCTTCAAGACTGTTGGAAAAGCATTCAATGTGAAGCTGGTTGATAGAATACCAAGAGTGTGCCAAGCTGTCATCAAGGCAAAGGGTGGCATCTTTGAAGAATCTTAAATATAAAATATATTTTGATTTGTTTAATACTTTTTTTGTTACTACATGATTCCATATGTGTTATTTCCTAGTTTTGATGACTTCACTACTACTTGACAATGTAGAAAATAGTAAAAATAAAGAAAAACCCTTGAATGAGTAGGTGTGTCCAAACTTTTGACTGGCACTGTACAATGGTGTGAAGTACTTAAGTAAAAATAATTAAGTCGTTTTTTTGGGTATCTGCACTTTATTTTACTATTTATGTTTTTAAAAAACTTTTACTTTTACTACACTGCATTCCTAAATAAAATAATGTACTTTTTACTACTTACATTTTCCTTGACAGTCACTAAACACAAATGCTTTGTTTGTAAATTATGTCTGAGTGTTTGAACTGTGACCATGGCTATCCGTAAATTGAAAAACAAGAAAATCGTGTCATCTGGTTTGCTTAATATAAGACATTTTAAATTATTTATACTTTTACTTTTGATACTTAAGTACATTTAAAACCAAATTCTTTTAGACTTTTACTCAAGTAGTATTTTACTGGGTGACTTTTACTTTTAGTTGAGTAATTGTCTTTTAAGGTATCTTTACTTTTACTCAAGTATGAAATGTGGGTAATTTTTCCACCACTGGTACTATATATATAATTATAATAATTATCATGATTTTGTTTGTTGTATTTGTTCCTCTGTAATACTACTAGCCAACTACCAATTTTATGAAGTTGGCTTTAGCTAGACCAGATAGCTTCCCAATCTCCCAACCTCATAACTAGCTCCAAGTAGACATTTCAGGCTATCAAGTAAGAGAAGCTAGCTTGTCTAGTTATCTTAGCTTGCGTGCCTGCTGGCAAGGTTGTTAGACTTTAGAGAAGCAAACAAATACTTCATCAATGTAAATCTAAATAAGACTCAAATTTCTTTCAGTCTTTTACTCAGATTTTAGCAGAGAAGCAGAGAAGCAGTTTCTTAATAAATAGAACCACCAGTCAGGAGGATACAGACAGCTTTTTTTAAATTTCACTTCACCAATTTGTTGAATGTTGTGTATATCCATTACATAAACTTTTTTTTACATAGAATTAAGCATAATGATTATGGCTCCAAATAGCAGGAAAAAGCTGTTTCAGGTGTTTGAAAATGCTAAAATCTCCAACCACCCTCCAGCCATCCTCATGTACCTTGTGCCACCTCGGATTGTTGGGGGTGTATGACGCCCCTGTGTGTTTGTGTGTGTGTGTGTGTGTGTGTGTGTGTTTGTGTTGGTGCATGCATGAGAGAGAGAGATGAAAAGGATAGATAAGTATGTTTCTCATGTACTTCAATAATTAAAGATGGACCCTTCCTTAGATTGGGACTAGTTGTTGAAATGAAGAATAACGATGGTAACACACAGTATATTGCTTTCATTGACATCACAATGCATGTTTTCAATTGCCAATGCTTTCTTCTGTCCCAGCAAGCTCTGTTGAAATAATGCACGTGGAGGACTTCATAAAAGCACTGCACATGCACACACACACACACACACACACACACACACACACACACACACACACACACACACACACACACACACACACACACACACACACACACACACACACACACACACACACACAA
>QNTS01000427.1:361956-402204 GCA_003317085.1 Hucho hucho | reverse complement strand
TGCACACACACACACACACACACACACACACACACACACACACACACACACACACACACACACACACACACACACACACACACACACACACACACACACACACACACACACAGCTCTCAGCTAGATGGATGACCTTGTACATAAGACAGAATAATAACGACAGGAATATTGGGCACTAGTATCATGGTATGCACGTATGCCAGGGCCCAAAGGCTAACTCCGGGCCAGCCATCCAACATGGAGGCGCTGAAGTTAATGGGAGTGGACAGGAGGAGGAGGGGGTGTGATGCTCGGCTCACCGCAAGCACTTCCGACCGTGGCGGACATGCCTGAAAAGGTGTGTGAAAGCAATCTGATTTAGGCTACAAAGGCCACAGTTCGCCACACGGGCGGCGAAGTAAATTCGTAGAAAATGTGTCTTTATAGATAGTGTATTGGTCCTGACTGCCGGCAGTCAGTATCCATTTATGATAATGGTGAGACTCACAAGCCAAGGTGCCTTCCTCAGGCCTGTTTGTTTTTTTTGTTCAGGAATGCATTACTGTCTGCAGTTGGTTTGTTTTACTGTATATTTTTTATGTCAGGACAAAAGGAAGGGACAAAAGTTCCCTTCAGAAAGTAGTCCTTCCAGATAGTAGTCCTTCCAGAAAGTAGCCCTTATAGAAAGTAGTCCTTCCAGAAAGTAGTCCTTTCAGATAGTAGTCCTTCCAGGTAGTAGTCCTTCACTTCACTACTGTAAGTCTGGTTAGCTTTGGTCTGCCATAAATGTTTCAAAATCCATTCCCTTATTTGATCTATGAGCATATTCGACCATTGAAGACCTGGAAGTGGGAAAAGCACCAGAAGTTAAGATCACAAGTTCATATTTCATTCAATTCACTGGTTAGTCTAACAGTTTTAATGGGTCATCATTAGTGTGTGATGGACTGATGGTTAGTGAAGGGGGAAGAGTGTGAGGATGGACTCCACTTGATGAGGTGTAATAGATAAAGGCAGAAACCGTTACGCTAATGTGTAATTGAGTTTGAAAAGACACCATCGTCTTGGGGAAAGAGGGGATAAAAGAATTACCCAATAATGTTTTCTGGGGTTGAGGCCAGCTTTTTCAGAAATGGGATGTTTCATGTTTTCCATGTCAGTTCCTTTTACAGGTAATAATTGGCCGAGGACGACAGGACCAGCCCAGGTGTTCATTCCCAGCCCAGGTGTTCATTCCCCATCTTTTACAAGCTTATATAATCCTCTGTGACAAAGTGTTGAGGAGGAAAAAAGGACAGATCAAAATAGATTGAAAAATACTTAAGTGCAGGATACTGAATAGAGCATTTCTGATAAATACATAATATTGACAAAATTGGATTCCAGATTTAGTCGAATACCAATAGATTACTATTTATTTAAATTACTAATTAAAATAAATTTATTCATGAAAATGACAAGTTATTTACTTAATTAGATGTAGCAAGATAATACATTGTTTAAATGCCGTGTCTGCAATCAAAATATTGGGTTATTTCTCCAGTCAGATCTCAATTCACTTAATTGCACGTAGCCATGCATTATAACCAGAAAGGCACTTCTGAAAATACTGCTTTATCTCTACTAAAATAAGTCACAAGCACCTATCAACAGCACAGTCTTTATGACAAAGTTAAATCAAACAAACCATCACCTTTTCCTCTTCAATAACTGGCATTTACACCCCCCGTCCTCTCTCCCCCACCCGTCCTCTCTCCCGCCAATTGTTTGTGAGATGAGATGTGAGAAGTCCAGTAGTTTTCCTTGGTCGGACCACCTGAGTGGCAGTGACACAGAACACCATCACCTTCCTATCTGGGCCACGCCATAGCCAACTCAGGGCACCATCACCTCCCTATCTGGGCCACTCCACGGACAACTCAGGGCACCATCACCTCCCTATCTGGGCCACGTCTGGGCCAACTCAGGGCCCACACCGGAGGGAGTTGATCAATCAGCAGGCAGGGCATTAATCTTATTTGACACACTGACTCTCCCCTTGGAGGACGTCCAGTGGTTCTGGGAAGCAGTCCAACAGCAGAGCAGAGCCCGGCCCGGTGCTGCCAGAGTGATGCAGAGTGTTGGAGGGGCTGGCATGGTGGGTTGGAGGAAGGAGAAAGTGGATAGAGGGGGCAAGCAGGTGGAAGGAGGTAGGTTTGTAGAAGGCGCGAGATGAGGGGTAGGCGAAGGTATGGAGACAGAGTGAGCAATAAAGGATGGAAATAGGTTGGAAGGGGAGAGTATTTCAACAGCTGTGCAAGGCAGAACATAGCATGGGTTCATTGTAAGCTGCTCTGTTCCCTGTTACAGTCTTTGAGTTGTTATACTTGCCTTGGTATGATCTTACTGATTATCGCAGAAAAAAGCCTTTCTATGGCAATGATGCACATGTAGGACTGGTATTGTCTAGGGATGGTGACAGATACTGAGGCTAAGACGCTTTAGATAGTGATGTCATGCCTCTGACAGATCTTAACAAGCACATAACATGTAAACATGAGATGAATAGATACATATTCTTCATACAATTAGATTCAGAGTAGATTCAATACATGAAGATCGGAGGACACACTAACATAGCATTGGCATAATCTTAAATGTTACACATATCAATAGAGATCCACTCTTAATTTTCCCGAAAGGACCTTGAGCCATACACTTGAGGGTGAAGGAGTATCAGAGAGGGAAATACAGATGAGACGTGTTGAGGAGTGCCAGGACATGACCCCTCTGTTATGAATGAAGGAGGTCACTCAGTTCTCTGTTGCTCAGAGGCTAGCCTGCCAGAAGTGATAGCAGAGCATTTGTATTGACCACAGTACGCATATTGTGATGCTCTATATGATGTCAGACATGACACGTCTGCTGATGACAACATGCTTTTGTGGAGGACACTAAGCTACCTGGGCGACAGGTAGCCTAGGGGTTAGAGCATTGGGCCAGTAACCAAAAGGTTGCTAGATCGAATCCCCGTGCTGACAAGGTAAACATCTGTTGTTCTCCCCCTGAACAAGTCAGTTAACCCACTGTTCCTAGGCCGTCATTGTAAATAAGAATTTGTTCTTAACTGACTTGCCTAGCTAAATAATAAAAATCCCAGTCTTCCAGAACGTATAGACTCTCTCGCTCTAATATTTCTGCATTGGCATGTTTGACATTTTGCTGTCAAATTGCTCGTTTGACATTTCTGTGATGGCTTTTTAAAAGCAGACCCGTCAGTAAGGAGACGGTGTGTTCTCAACATGTTTCTGAAATCATCACAAATAGCACAACAATAATTTTATGCTGAAAAATATAGAGTTCCTTCCCAGAGAGCCTGACTGCGGTCTAACCAGTGTTCTTCAACTATCAAGGCATCTAGATTTACAGTTTTCAATATCTAATTCAGTCAAAACTGATGACCTCTGACCACTTAGCCATTGCATGAACTTGGGCACTATGATAAACAAACAGGGACCGCAGATGAAAATGTGCTATTTAGCTAAATATGTAGCTTTTTTGTGTGTTTTTATGGCAACAAGCCTTTTGTGATAAACTGTGCCATCCATCTCCCCTGTAATTAAGGCATATTAAGCCATACCAGATCACTGAAATGAATTGCAAACGGGAGCAAATGAAATCCAACAACATTATTGAGTTCAGGCTCATCAACACTGGAGCCTGGTTTATGTGCTGTGCTATGCCAGGAATTACATAGAGATAGCTTGGCAGGAATACTGTGAAACAGTTGTGAAAATGTTGAATAATGTCCGATGCCGCTGCAGGCTCTCTCAGCTATCGCTAGATAACATGGACAAAATACATTTTGGCTGTATGATAATACTGTTATGAATTCTCTATTGACCAGAACACATCAAATCCGCCCTGTGACGCTCTACAAGAGTCATCACCAGCACATACAGACAGGAAATGTAACAGGCCAGTGCCTCCAGTGAAATTGGGGCTTTTTGAAGTGAATATCCTTTGCCTTGCGCCTGGATGCCCGCTGATGCCCCCTAGCATCCTGGGCACGCCATGTTGGGAGTAAAATCAGGTTGCATATGCCTGTCATATGATGAGGGCAGCCTCATGGAAGGATCTAACGAGCTAACCAGGTCACATCACAGACAGCCCAACACCAAAATAAACCCATGGTTACCAAACGAGGGGGCTGTGCCCTGGTTGTGGACACATAGCACTGGAATTGGAAGTGAGATGAGTTTGCATGTCAGTTATTTTGAATGTCCTAATCAACAAGGTCTCAAAAACTGTAATGTTAACAAACCTTTCATAATAGTACAGGTCAACATCTATGTATTGATGAAATGCTGTGTTGTGTTTAACCCTAAAAAAACAACAGGGGTCATTTTTTACCCCAAATTGGTAATGATTGCAAAGAGACAGTAGCTAGGTTTCCATCCAATTGGCGACAGATTTACTTGCGAATATTCAAAAATCCTGTGAGAGAAAAATTACGTATTTTCCTGATTTGTTTAATATTAAGAGTTAACAATTATATGCTTAACAATAGTAAACCATTTCTATTCTACCAATGCTGTGCTTCCCGCAGCTGGTCTAGGTGTGCGGTCATGGACATGGGATAGAGATAAAGATAAACTTGAGGAACAGAATAGACCTGCATTGTTCCCAATCATCTTTGCTTCTGAGTAACTTGGTCACATGGCATTTGACAAAGCGCCACTGAAATTTACAACAGTTCTTCAGTCCATCCTGTTCTTTTACTATATTCCAAAGGCACAGCTGTATGGAGATATGAAGAGAAAAGAGGCTAGCTTGGTAGAGAAAGGAGTTTGTGTGCTATGACATCACACACCCAATATACATAGCCACAAGAAGAAAACAAGGTAGCTTATGATGCCCCGATCTGCCGGGGAGGGGTGGAACAAACCATGACTAAGCAGTTTTGGAGTTTCTACACAAACCCCTGCATTCTCTGTATTGTCAGGCTCTCAACGATCACCTACGGGTGGTAATTGACCAGCTCAATAATTGCAATAATTCATTGATATTAAGGATGATTGCTTGAAGAAATTGAAAGTCTCTTCTCCCTTACTTGAGTAGAATTTCCACGACAATCCGTATGAAGAAAATATGCAAATTAATACTGTGGACGGAAATGTGGTTAGTCTCTGTCAAGCAGGTAACACGTTTCCTTTTATTAACCTTTTGTAACACAAGTAAATGGTTTTAATTCCCCCAAAATAAGCATGTATTATTTTGATAAATTTCATCCATAGCAACTTGTCATGAACATGTTTCTGTTATTCATTGAAAGCTGTCATGCCTGCTCCCACTTCCTGGTGCTCGAGGACACCAGGCTGCCCATCATTATGCGCATCAGCGCAATATTGGACTCACCTGGATTCCTTCACTTTGTTGATTGCCCCTTCAATATCTGGCTGTTCGTCAGTTTGTTCCCCGTGTCAGCATTATTGTCATTATGTTTCCCCTGTTCAAACGCTGTCCTTTTTTGTTTCTTGTCAGATATTCATAAAATGTTCACTCCCTATACTTTGTTCTCGTCTGTCCTTACAGAAAGCGTTGTTTCTGTGATTCTCAGAGGCTGAGGAATTGGCGATTGAGCTAATCTGACATACCGGTACGACCTAAGATGGCCACCGTTTATGGTGATATTGGCGACATGGGCACCAGTGCCATTTTTGCTCTAACTTTGGAACACTATGGGCTGTCAACTCAGTTCCTGCACCTGAAAGATGATCCTCTCAAATTGGTATAGAAACATTGACGAAGCTAAACATATAATTTTGTTTAGTTATAATGGCTGCCACGACCCCCCCCACAAGCTGGCAGGGCACACACAAGCCTCGTTCCCCTGGAGAGGGAGAGGAATAAAAGGAACAGATCGATTGATTGAGCGCCATACAATTAATCACAACAATGTAAAACATGGTAAAACTGCAGCCAAGCTTCCCTTGGTCTGTTTCAGTAGACAGGAGGGAGTTAGGGGTCGATGTGTCACTGTGATAATTGTTGTAGGGCTGAATTTACAGTTGAGATTCACACGTACAGTAAAACTCTGATTTTATAAATGCAGAATCAAATAATCAGGTCAACGAGTAACATTTCTGTATTTATCCACATTTCAATTCAGGAATTTCTGGCAGTGGTTTGTTGATTGAATGTTTATTGTAATGATTGACCCGTGTTGTTTACAGTAGAGCCATTTAAATGCTTTAAGTGAGATTCTGGAGACCTCCTCATAGAGCATGACGACCTCTAAAATATATTTTGCATTTGATTTCTATTAATTTGTACCAAATCATTCCCTTCCAGATTACAAACTTTATTTAAATTCTCTCTTGGCTGGAGATGAATTTATGCACACAAATAAAAAATCTAGGGTGGTAACATATCAATATTTTGTCAGGGTACATACTGTGCTTTTATCACAAAATGCACTATTGAGTCAACATTTTAAACTTAGCCATGCACCACTAGTATACAAAATAAAGAAACATTTTCATTCCTCCATATTAACACAGAAAGCATGATCAATTATTATGTTTTGGGTCAGTATCTAGTTGGTTGAGTATCTAGTCCTAAAAGTATCTATCTAGTCCTAAAATCTCAGAAGGATAAAAAAAAGGTTTTGACCACTTGGGTTCAAAATTAACCCTGTTAGTGCTTTTCGCACTACGTGGTCTATGAAAAAGACATTTCCTCAGAGCCCCTCTCGCTCTACCACCCAACCACTCTCCAAGGAACGCTGTGCATTAACATCAAAGGGAATATTACATTTATCTAACTGTCTGATGATGAACTTTGTTCCCGTAAATAGTTTTTTCCTTCAAAAGAAGGTACATTCCCCCCAAAACATATCTGCATGCTAAACGCTTTGCATAATCAGCGGCCTGGTACCGGCCCAGTGGTGCCAGGAGAGGAGATCAGGTGCAGTGGAGTCATGAGTCCACTGTTCCTAAGGCCCTGGAGGACAGAAGCTGGAGACCCATTCCGCTAACGTCAGGGAGAGCACCTGCTGCCATGAATAACCAGCCAGACAATGCTGGCAGGACACAAGGCCACAAGCTGGCAGGGCACACACAAGGTATGTTCACCTGGAGAGGGATGGAGAGGGAGAGGAAGAAAAGGAACAGATCGATTGATTGAGCGCCATACAATTAATCACAACAATGTAAAACATGGGAAAACTGCAGCCAAGCTTCCCTTAGTCTGTTTCAGTAGACAGGAGGGAGTTAGGGGTCGATGTGTCACTGTGATAATTGTTTTAGGGCTGAATTTACAGATGAGATTCACACTTACAGTAAAACTCAGATTTTATAAACGCAGAATCAAATAATCGGGTCAATGGATCATATGAGTTACATTGTTTTTTTTTTTCCACATATCAATTCAGGATTTTCTGGCAGTAGTTTGTTGTTTGTATGTTTATTGTAATGATTGACCCGTGTTGTTCACAGTAGAGACATTGAAATTATTTTAGTGAGATTCTGGAGACCTCATAGAGCGTGACGACCTCTAAAATGTATTGTGCATTTGAGTTCCATTAATGTGTACCAAATTACTCCCTTCCAGATTACAAACTGTATTCAAATTCTCTCTTGGCTGGAGATGAATTTACGCACTAATAAGCACTGCTGCCCAAGTCTTTGAATGACTCGCCATTTGGAAATCAACACATGAATCACGGTTGAAAACAAAGCAGCGTCTTGTTGTTTCGTGATGTGCTCTGCTGCTTTCTCCGCTGCTTTAATGGTATTTTGCGCTTTGTGAGGTAAATGAGAAATGTTGTATGGGAAACACTGTCCACAAGCGCAATTGAACAATGCCTTATGCAAAACATCTCCACTTCAATTAAATCAGATTCTTTTTTTAATCAGATTTATTTTAGCCTCTTTTCTCGTTCCATCCTGAAAGAGGATTATAATCAACCCCATGCAGACAGGCAGGCAGAGGTTTTTGAAAGTAACATTTTTGCTTTTGTACAGAAGTGGAGCACATTTGCAAAATTGCATGGATTGTTTGCTTCTGAATAGGTTTAAAAGCAAAATACATACAGTATCATGACTTTGTTAGCGAAATAAGCTTTAATGGCTATAAGGCACAGTGTTGCATTGTGCCCTGCTCTAACAAACCTGATACTACTAACCCGCAGGACTTGGATAAGCAGACGCAGGTGAGTTATAGTATGGCTGGCGCAAAAGCCTGCACAGCCATTAGCTCTCCATGAGGAGGGCAGTTCAGTTCAGCACACGACAGTTAGACTCCTCAGGCTCACAATTCAGGAGGCTACAGGGTGTCACTGATTCACTGCTTGTGATGAGTTAGTGTTTTTGTGTTGTGGCAACCATTTCATATACTGTAATGCCCACTCTCAAAGCTCCTCTGACTTGAGACACCTAACATTTTGAACCCTTTGAACAGATAATAAAAAGACATGCTATGGCCGGGACCAGCATCTTAATGTAGTAATTACACCAGCATTGACTGTGTTATCAGTCTTATTACCCTCTTTAATGGCAAAGCTAGCCTATTCTTCAAATGATTACCAAGTAATTAACTTTGTGCAATGTCAAATCAGTTCAAGGGTGGGTCTAGATTATTTTCCTCGATATTAGGCGTAACTGTTTCAATTCCAGACTGAGGATGTAGACTCTTATCTGAAGACAGCGAAGATGCAAAATGGAGTAGGAGACGCTCTCAGAGGAACGTACTGTCTGGCTGTTTGACCTCCCATCAGCTTCAACTGACAAAGTATTCTACTTACATTTCGGAGGAACTTGGAAATAATTTAGAGGCTATAAATATGAGTCTGGCACTTATTAAGAGGCTCAACAATCTCCACAGTCATATTCAACATGCTTTAGCAGCTCATCTGGTGATTATTATGGCTCAGTGGTGTGCAGACTTAATGCCTTTCAATCTGATTCAGAGCTGTTTTTAGCCACAGCTGCAGTACCAGTCAAAAGTTTAGACACACCTACTCAATCAAAGGTTTTCTTTATTTTTAGTATTTTCTACATTGTAGAATAATACTAAAGACATTAAAACTATGAAATAGCAATGATGCAATCTCAATCGCACTCCACACTGCTCTTTCCCACCTGGACAAAAGGAATACCTATGTGAGAATGCTGATCATTGACTACAGCTCAGCGTTCAACACCATAGTGCCCACAAAGCTCATCACTAAGCTAAGGACCCTGGGACTAAACACCTCCCTCTGCAACTGGATCCTGGACTTCCTGACAGGCAGCCCCCAGGTGGTAAGGGTAGGCAACAACACATCTGCCACGCTGATCCTCAACACTGGGGCCCCTCAGGGGTGCGTGCTTAGTCCCCTCCTGTACTGCCTGTTCACCCACAACTGCGTGGCAAAGCCCAACACCATTATTACGTTTTCTGACGACAGAACAGTGGTAGGCCTGATCACCGACAATGATGAGACAGTCTTTAGGAAGGAGGTTAGAGACCTGGCAGTGTGGTGCTAGGGCAACAACCTCTCCCTCAACGTGAGCAAGACAAAGGACTTAATTGTGGACTATAGGAAAAGGAGAGCCAAACAGGCCCCTGTTGACATTGATGGGGCTGAAGTGGAGCCCCATCAATGGGTTTCAAGTTCCTTGGTGTCCACATCACCAACAAACTATCATGGTCCAAACACACCAAGACGGTTGTGAAAAGGGCACGGCAACACCTTTTCCCCTTCAGGAGACTGAAAAGATTTGGCATGGGTCCCCAGATCCAAGCCATAAGACTTCTGAACAATTAACTTCTTAACTTCTTTGGGAGCAGCGCACGAGGTGATGGTTTTGGAGAGCCTGGCGTGCCCAAAGTAAAATGCCTCCCATTCAGGCCCAGAAAATAGGATATGCACATATTTAGTACCATTGGATAGGATATAATAAATTACTTTTTCTAACAAAAGAACCATGGATTGTCTTCGTTGGACACTTGGGAAGCCCTCAGCAGAAGTTCTTCAAAAGGTAATTGATTTGTTTTCGCTGTGAAATGTGTTATGTGTGAACCTAAGAAGTTAACTTGTTGTGGAGCGGCAGCTGAGGGGTCGGTTTTGGAGAGTCTGGCGTGCCCAAAGTAAAATGCTTGCCACCCAGGCTCAGAAACTAAGATATGGACATAATTAGTACTATTGGATAGGAAACACTCTGAGGTTTCCAAAAGTGTTATCATTTTGTCTGTGAGTGTAAGAGAAGTCATTTGGCAGGCAAAAAACAGAGATTTTTCCATCCGGAAATGTCATTCCTTTTGGCTTATAGCTCACTTTGAGCCACTGCCTATTAAAAACTACTTATACCAGGACACAGGATGTAGTACCTACTGATTCCACTAGATGTCAGNGGTATAGTTGAACGCGTTCTCGTCACATTGGATTTTCTGAACACAAAGCGCCAACCAAAAGGAGATTTAAGGATATAATAAATTACTTTTTCTAACCAAATACCCATGGATTGTCTTCGTTGGACACTTAGGAAGTCCTCTGCAGACGTTCTACAAAAGGTAAGGCACAGGTTTTCCCTGTGAAATGCATTTTCTATCGACCGCGCTGGCTAAAGATTTCATGGTTATGGAAAATATGTGAGGTGCTAGCCTCAAACAATCAAATGTAGTGCTTTCGCCGTAAAGCCTTTTTGAAATCCGACAACGCTATGATATTGCCAAGAAGCAGAGCCTTTGATGAGTATGGAACACTTGTATATTGGTGCATTTTTTATAATTCAATTTTGGAATTTTGTCTTGCATTTCACCTGGTAGTGTCGGGAGTGGGTCGCTAGCGACCCACTGCTCCCTGACAAGTTAAGGAGCGGTGGTGCGCTAGCGCCCCACTCCCGACACTACCCGGTGAAATGCAAGGCGCCAAATTCAAAATCCAAAAGTTGAATTATTAAACATTCATCAATATACAAGTGTTGCATAGTCATCAAAAGCTCTGCGTCTTGGCAATATCACAGCGTTGTCAGATTTCAAAAAGGCTTTACGGCGAAGCACCACATTTGATTGTTTGAGGATAGCACCTCACATTTTTCCCATTACCATAAATTCATAAGCCATCACGGTACACACATAACACATTTCACAGCGAAAACAAATCAATTACCTTTTGAAGAACTTCTGCTGAGTGCTTCCCAAGTGTCCAACGAAGACAATCCATGGTTCTTTTGTTAGAAAAAGTTATGTATTATATCCATAAATCTCCGTTTGGTTGGCGCATTATAATGAGAGAATACAGCATCGACTCGTCCATTGAAACGTGAAGAGAACTCGTTCAACTTATACCTATAAACTTGTCCAAGAACAATCAAACATAATTTTAAATGTATCCTTAGGAACAGTTTTATGTATATATAGTATAATATTTCAACCGGAATATAAACTGGGTGATAAGAAAGGAAAAACCACAGAGCGCGCCAGCCGGAAACGCGCATTCTCCTCTGTTGACATTCTGTGAGGCCACTTCCTAATTCCTCTTCTTCTGCCATTTAAAGCATCTAAACAGAATCAAAACACTTTCTCGAGACTGTTGACATCCAGAGGAAGCAATAGGTACTGCATTCATATGCCCTTATATGGGCATTTTCATAAGGGAGGGGTTCCAAATGAGGCAATGTGTCAAAATCACTTTTTTCAGAACAGAAATTCCTCGGGTTTTCGCCTGCCATATCCGTTCTGTTATACTCACAGACAAAATGTTAACACTTTTAGAAATTTCAGAGTGTTTCCTATCCAATGGTACTACATATGTGCATATCCTATTTTCTGGGCCTGAATGGGAGGCATTTTACTTTGGGCACGTCAGGCTCTCCAAAACCGTCACCTCGGGAGCTGCTCCCTAAGAAGTTAACTACTTAGGGAGTGGTGGGGCGCTAGCATAAATTCATAAACCATCGCGGTTCACACAAAACACATTTCACAGTGAAAACAAATCCCTTACCTTTTGAAGAACTTCTGCTGAGGGCTTCCCAAGTGTCCAATGAAGACAATCCATGTTTTTTTTGTTAGAAAAAGTCATTTATTATATCCATAAATCTCAGTTTGGTTGGTGCGTTATGATCAGAAAATACAGCGTCCACTCGCCCATTGAACCGTGAAGAGAATTAGTTCAACCTATACCTATACACTTGTCCAAGAACAATCAAACATCATTGATAATGTATCCTTAGGAACACTTTTATGTATATTTACTGTAACATTTCAACCGGATTATAAACTGGACGATAGGAAAGGAAAAAACCACAGCGCGCGCGCGCCCGTGAACGCGCATCCTCTTCTGTTTACATCTGGTGACCACTTCCCAATTCTTCTTCTATTACCATCCAGAGCAACTAAACATCATCAAACACTGTCTAGAGACTGTTGACATCCAGTGGAAGCAATAGGTACTGCAATCTTACTCCCATATAAGGTCATTTTCAACAGGGAGGGGTTCACAATGAGGCAATGTGTCAAAATCACTTTTTCCAGGACAGAAATTCCTCGGGTTTTTGCCTGCTATATCCGTTCTGTTATACTCACACACAATATTTTAACACTCTTAGAAACTTCAGAGTGATTCCTATCCAATAGTACTAATTATGTGCATATCCTATTTTCTGGGCCTGAGTGGGAGGCATTTTACTTTGGGCACGCCAGACTCTTCAAAATCGTCACCTCGGGAGCCGCTCCCTAAGAAGTTAACCTCTTACAGCTAGGGGCATGATTACTTATTTCCGCCTGTCTGTGCCCAAAGTAAACGGTCTGTCACTCAGGCCCAGAAGCTAGGATATGCATATCATTTAGTAGCTTTGGATAGAAAAGACTCTGAATTTTCCAAAACCGTTAAAATTATGTCTGTGGCTATAACAGAACTGATTTGGCAGGCGAAAACCCGAAGGAAATCCAACCAGAAAAAAAAGAAAAATCTGCTCCCATGCTCTTATTTTGAAAAGCTATTGAAAAGCATTGAATCCATCCACCATTTTCCTATTCCTATGGCTTCCCCTGTATGGTAACAGTCTACTATTGATGGCTTTGGGCTCGTATTTTGAGAAATGAATACGTTTTTTAACATGAAGGAAAGAGTGAGCCGTAAGAAAAACAGTGTTTGGGCGAGTTCTGGGGAGAGCACTCGCGAGGGAATTTGCCTTGTCTATTGAACATAGTTGTTTCCGCGTGAAGTTTTATCGTTTTTTAACATTTTAGACAACCTAAGGATTGTATAGAGTCTTTGTTTGGCAAAAATAGACAAAGTTTACCTGGAGCAATTTTGACTTTTCTGTCGTCGTTTTGACGGAGGTGTTTCCTGTGGATTTCTGAATTCAATGGCGCCGTCTAAACGGCGTTTTTCGGATATAAATGTTTCCTGGTTGGAAACATTAGAAGATCTTAAAAAGTAAGTGAGTTTTTATCTTTAATTTGTGATTTTGTGTCGCCAGTGCTGGTTGAAAAAACTATTTTTGTGAGGTGCTGACCTCAGATAATCAAATGTTTTGCTTTCGCCGTAAAGCCTTTTTGAAATCTGACAACAGATTTAGATTACTTGTATTTCCAAGAATGTTAAATATTACGAATTCTTATTTTGAATTTGGCGCGCTTTGTTTTTATCAAAAATGATCCCGCTCACCGGATCCGTGCGGCACGAAGTTAATAAATGTATCGTATAGTGTGTGGCAGGCTTACAAGGATGGCAAAAAACAACATTTGAGAGTGCGGTGACCCTGGCGCTAGAGGCGGTATGCAGCTGGAGGTTGAATGTTTGAAGGGGTATGGGACTATAAAAAGTTTGGGAACCACTGATCTATGCATAGTCAATTTACAAATTACCTTGTACCCCCTGTAAATAGCCTCGTTATTGTTATGTAATTTTCTCGTGTTACTATTTGATTTTATTTATCTTTTTTCACTTCAGTTTATTTACTAAATATTTTCTCTACTTCTTTAACTGCATTGTTGGTTAAGGGTTTGTAATTAAGCATTTCATGGTAACGTCTACACCTGCTGTATTCAGCGCATGTGACAAATAACATTTGATTTGAAGACTTTTCTTTATTTTTACTATTTTCTACAATGTAAAATAATAGTAAAGACATTAAAACTATGAAATAACACATATAGAATCATGTAGTAAAAAAGTGTTAAACAAATAACAATATATTTTATATTTGAGATTCTTCAAAACTCTTTGCCTTGATGACAGCTTTGCAAACTCTTGCCGTTCTCTCAACCAGATTCATGAGGAAGTCACCTGGAATGCATTTCAATTAACAGGTGTGCCTTGTTAAAATTTATTTTGTGGAATTTGTTTACTTCTTAATGCATTTGAGCCAATAAGTTGTGCTGTGACAAGGTAGGGGTGGCATATAGAAGATATCCCTATTTGGTAAAAGACCAAGTCCATATTACGGCAAGAACAGCTCAAAAAAGCAAAGAGAACCGACAGTCCATCATTACTTGAAGAAATGAAGGTCAGTCAATCAGGAAAATTTCAAGAACTTTGAAAGTTTCGTCAAGTGCAGTCGTAAAAAATATCAAGCGCTATGATGAAACTGGCTCTCATGTGACCACCACAGGAAAGGAAGACCCAGAGTTACCTCTGCTGCAGAGGATAAGTTCATTAGAGTTATCTTTACCTCAGAATTCAGCCCAAATAAATAATTCACAAAGCTCAAGTAACAGACACGTCTCAACATCAACTGTTCAGAGGACACTTTCATGAATCAGGCCTTCAATGTACAGTTGAAGTTTGATGTTTCCATACACTTAGGTTGGAGTCATTAAAACTTGTTTTTCAACCACTCCACAAATGTATTGTTAATAAACAATAGTTTTGGCAAGTCGGTTAGGACATCTACTGTGTGCATGACTCAAGACCTTTTTCCAAATTGTTTACAGACAGATTATTTAACCTCTTGGGATAATTAAGGAGCAGTGGGGCGCTAGCGCCCCATCCTTGACAACATCCGAAAAAATGTAGAGTTACAAATTACAAATATAGTAATATAAAACATTCATGAAAATACAAGTGTTGCACACTGTTCAAAAGCTTAGAATCTTGGCAATCTCACAGCGTTGTCAGATTTCAAAAAGGCTTTACGGCGAAAGCATGACATTTGATTGTCTGAGGACAGCGCCCGTGTACTTCCTGCATTAGCATAATAATAAAACTAGCGCGGGTGTCAAAAAAGTCATAAAAATAGATAAAATAAATCGCTTACCTTTGAAGATCTTCTGCTGATGGCACTCCGAAGTGTCCAAGCAAGACAATCAATGTTCCTTTTGTTCGAAAAAGTCCCTCTTTATATCCACAAAGCTTTGTTTGGTTGGCGCGTTTTGTTCAGAAAATTCACCGTCCACTCGTCCATTATACAAGACAAAAAATATACCTATAAACTTTGTCCAAACAAATCAAACAACGTTTCTAATCGATCCTTAGGTACACTATTATGTATATTAACAATTATATTTCACACGGGTAATATCTTGGGTGATAGAAAAGGAAAAAACAGAGGCGCACTCTCCCGGTCCCGCGCACCAAACACAGAAGTTACTTCCTCACTCTCCTTGGATAATCTTCTTCTACTCCCCTATTTTTCTAGGTAAACGCATGAAACCTTGTCTAAAGACTGTTGACATCTAGTGGAAGCCATGGGTACTGCAACCTGGGAGCTGGATTTAAGTACTTCCTATAGCAACTCATTGGAAAAGGAGGCGGCTCACAGAATCACATTTTCTCGGATGGATTTTCCTCGGGTTCTCGCCTGCCATATCAGTTCTGTTATACTCACAGACATTATTTTAACCGTTTTAGAAACTTCAGAGTGTTTTCTATCCAAAACAGCCTAAAAAAATTGTAGACCTCCACAAGTCTGGTTCATCCTTGGGAGCAATTTCCAAATGCCTGAAGGTAACACGTTCATCTGTACAAACAATAGTACACAAGTATAAACACCATGGGACCACGCAGCCTTCATACCGCTCAGGAAGGAGACACGTTCTGTCTCCTAGAGATGAACGTACTTTGGTGCGAAAAGTGCAAATCAATCCCAGAACAACAGCAAAGGAGCTTGTGAAGATGCTGGAGGAAACAGGTACAAAAGTATCTATATCCACAGTAAAACGAGTGAGAGGTTACTTTCCTGACACCACACTCTGAGGGCCCTCGCCTCCTCCCTGTAGGCCGTCTCGTCGTTGTTGGTAATCAAGCCAACCCCTGCATACTGTAGCGATACGCCATCCCATCTGGTTTGCACCAGTGGGACTATCATTAGCCCTTACACATCTCCAGGCTGTGTAAGGGCTGTTTAACCAAGAAGGAGAGTGATGGAGTACTGCATCAGATGACCTCGCCTCCACAATCACTCGACTTCAACCCAACTGAGATGGTTTGGGATGAGTTGGACCGCAGAGTTAACAAAAAGCAGCCAACAAGTGGGCAGCATACGTGGGGACTGTTGGAAAATCCTTCCTCATGAAGCTGGTTTAGAGAATGCCAAGATTGTGCAAAGCTATCATCAAGTCAAAGGGTGGCAACTTTGAAGAATATTAGAATAAAAAACATGAGCTGGCGCACACCAAGAAAAATGTGTTTGTGTGGAGGTGCTGACTAACGGCAAATAAACTATAAACTATCAAAATAAAGAGTGTCGCACACTCCATATATAAACTCCCAGTAATTTATTGGGTATTTACCAACATTTCGGCATCAGCCTTCTTCAGGGTCACCCTGAATGGAGTGTGTGTGTCAGTAGTCTCTGTGTAGCAGGTAGGCAGAGTCAGGCGCAGAACAACGGAGATGAGTAAATCAAGTATCTTTACTCAAATACAAACTACCAAAATAGGTAGAAAAATACAAGCTCACATAAAAAGCTCACATCTAACATATAACAAACACGCACAAAACCATGAGGGAAACAAAGGGTTTAAATAAGGAACAAATAATTATGGGATAAAAACCAGCTGTGTATAATGAAGACAAAAACATAGCAAATGAAAAGTAGATCGGCGGTAGCTAGAGAACCGGTGACGTCGACCGCCAAAAGCCGCCCGAACAAGGAGAAGGACCAACTTCGGCTGAAGTCGTGACAGTACCCCCCACCCCCCTTGACGTGCGGCTCCAGCAGCACGCCGACACCGGCCTCGGGGACGACCCAGAGGACGAGGCGCAGGGCGATCTGGGTGGAGACGGTGAAACTCCAGCAGCAACGACGGGTCCAGGATGTCCTCCACCGGCACCCAACATCTCTCCTCCGGGCCGTACCCCTCCTCCACGAGGCCCCTCGCCCGGCGCCGTGAGTCCATGATGGCTCGGACAGCATA
Source organism: Hucho hucho (assembly GCA_003317085.1). NCBI lineage: Eukaryota > Metazoa > Chordata > Actinopteri > Salmoniformes > Salmonidae > Hucho > Hucho hucho. The sequence goes on along the minus strand of QNTS01000427.1, from coordinate 384,897 downwards.
TGCCGGGGCCCCCTCGATGTCCAGAGGGGGGGGACCTCTCAGATTCCTGGAGTGGACCAGCTACCACCGGCCTGAGGAGAGACACATGGAACGAGGAGTTAATACGGTAATCTGGGGGGAGAAGTAACTTGTAACATACCTCGTTAAATCTCCTCAGGACTATAAAGGGCCTCGCAAACCACGGACCCAGCTTCCGGCAGGGCAGGCGGAGGGGCAGGTTTCTGGTCGAGAGTCAGACCCTGTCCCCCGGTAAGAACACCGGGACCTCACTGCGGTGGCGGTCGGCACTCGCCTTCTGCCGCCTCACGGCTCGTTGTAAGTGCACATGGGCAGACTCCCAGGTCTCCTCCGAGCGCCTAAACCATTCATCCACCACAGGAGCCTCGATCTGGCTCTGATGCCATGTTGCCAGAACCGGCTGGTACCCTAGTACGCACTGGAAAGGGGGAGAGGTTAGTGGAGGAGTGGCCAAGTGAGTTCTGGGCCATCTCTGCCCAGGGGATGAAACTCGCCCACTCCCCCGGCCAGTCCCTGCAATAGGACCGCAGAAACCTACCCACTCCCCCGTAGTGCTGGAAGATGTGGGTGAACAGGGCCTCCACAGTCTGTAGGGACGTAGGGAGACCGGGCAAAGGAGGCGGCAGGACTTAGAAAACCGATCCACAACGACCAGGATCGTGGTGTTTCCCTGTGACGGTGGAAGATCCGTCAGGAAATCCACAGACATGTGTGACCATGGCCGTTGTGGAACGGGTAGGGGTTGTAATTTCCCTCTGGGCAGGTGCCTAGGTGCCTTGCACTGGGCGCACACAGAGCAGGAGGAAACATAAACCCTCACGTCCTTAGCTAAGGTGGGCCACCAGTACTTCCCACTAAGGTAGCGCACTGTCCGACCGAGGCCAGGATGACCAGAGGAGGGTGACGTGTGGGCCCAATAGATCAGACAGTCGCGGACAGCAGACGGATTGTACAGATGTCCAGCTGGACACTGAATGGGAGTGGGCTCTATACGTAATGCCTGCTCTATGTCCACGTCCAGCTCCCACACCAGCGGTGCCACAAGGCAAGAGGCCGGAAGTATGGGAGTGGGATCTATGGCCCGCTCCTCTGTACCATACATCCGGGACAGTGCGTCTGCCTTAGCGTTCTGGGAACCTGGTCTGTAGGAAAGGGTGAAAACAAAACGGGTGAAAAACATGGCCCACCTTGCCTGGCGAGGGTTCAGCTTCCTCGCTGCCCGGATGTACTCCAGATTACGGTGGTCAGTCCAGATGAGAAAAGGGTGTTTAGCCCCCTCAAGCCAGTGTCTCCACACCTTCAGAGCTTTTATGACAGCCAACAACTCCCGGACCCCCACATCATAGTTTCACTCGGCTGAGCTGAGCTTCTTCGAAAAGAAGGCACAGGGGCGGAGTTTTGGTGGCGTACCCGAGCGCTGAGACAGCACAGCTCCTATCCCAGCCTCGGACGCATCCACCTCAACTATGAATGCCAAAGAGGGATCCGGATGAGCCAGCACGGGAGCCGAGGTAAACAGAGCCTTCAGATGACTAAAAGACCTGTCCGCCTCAGCTGACCACTGCAGTCGCACCGGCCCCCCCTTCAGCAGTAAAGTAATGGGAGCCGCTACCTGTCCAAAGCCCCGGATAAACCTCCGGTAGTAGTTGGCAAACCTTAAGAACCGCTGCACTTCCTTTACCGTAGTTGGAGTCGGCCAATTACACACGGCTGAAATGCTGTCATTCTCCATCTCCACCCCTGACATGGAAATGCGGTACCCTAGGAAAGAGACGGACTGCTGGAAGAACAGACATTTCTCAGCCTTGACGTACAGGTCATGCTTCAACAGTCTACCCAGCACCATGCGCACCTGGGACACATGCTCGGCGCGTGTAGCGGAGTATATCAGAATGTCGTTGATATACACCACTACACTCTGCCCGTGCAGGTCCTGGAAAATCTCTTCTACAAATGCCTGGAAGACTGATGGAGCATTCATCAACCCGTACGGCATGACAAGGTACTCGCAGTGCCCTGAGGTGGTACTAAATGCTGTCTTCCACTCGTCCCCCTCCCGGATACGCACCAGATTGTACGCACTCCTGAGATACAATTTGGTGAAGAAGCACGCCCCTTGCATTGACTCGATCGCACTGCCTATGAGAGGCAGCGGGTAGCTGTACCTCACAGTGATCTGATTGATACCTTGATAGTTAATACACAGGCGCAGACCTCCATCCTTCTTCTTCACAAAAAAGAAACTCGAGGAGGTAGGTGAAGTGGAGGGCCGAATGTATACCTGTCCCAGAGATTCGGAAACATGTCTCTCCATTGCTGCCGTCTCCTCCTGTGACAGAGGATACACGTGACTCCTGGTAAGTGATGCATCTACCAGGAGATTTATCGCACAATCCCCCCGTCGATGGGGTGGTAATTGAGTCGCCTTATTTTTACAGAAGGCGAGAGCCAAATAGGAATATTCTGAGGGGATATTGGTGGTGGAGACCTGGTCTGGACTCTCCACCGTAGTTGCACCGATGGAAACACCTATACACCTCCCCGAGCACTTTCGTGACCATCCATTTAGAGCCCTCTGTTGCCGCGAAATATAGGGGTCATGATAGGCCAACCATGGTAGACCCAGCACCACGGGAAACGCAGGAGAATCAATGAGGTAGAGACTAATCTTCTCCTCATGACCCCCCTGCGTCACCATACTTAGTGGAGCGGTAACCTCCCTAATCAGCCCTGACCCGAATGGTCGACTATCTAAGGCGTGCACTGGGAAGGGCATATCAAAAGACACAATGGGGATCCCTAAACTACGGGCGAATTAACGGTCAATAAAGTTCCCAGCTGCGCCTGAATCGACGAGCGCCTTATGCTGGGAACGCAGGGAAAACTCAGGAAAATCTATAAACAAAAAACATGTGAGCAACACGGGGCTCTTGGAGAGTCTGGTGCCTACTCACCTGGGAGGACACAATAGTGCCCTGCCTGCTGCCTCGACTCCATGAGGTTCCCCCAGCACCGACCAGCAGTGTTCCCTCTGCGGCCCCCCTAAGCGCAGTCCCTCCTAGCTCCATAGGTGTTGGATCAGAGGTGTTGGGGGATGGAACTAACAGGCCCTGATCCGGACGTCCACGGGGGGCCAGCAGGGTACCCAGCCTGATGGACATATCCACCAGCTGGTCGAAGGATAGGGTGGTGTCCCTACAGGCCAGCTCCCGTCAAACGTCCTCGGGCAGACTGCATCTGTAATGGTTGATCAGGGCTCTGTCATTTCATCCTGCTCCGGCGGCCAGGGTGCGGATCTCCATAGAGAAGTCCTGTGCGCTCCTCGTCCCCTGCCTGAGGTGGAACAGGCGTTCACCCGCCGCTCTACCCTCAGGTGGATGGTCGAACACTGTTCTGAAGCTGCGGGTGAACTCCTCGTAATGGTTCAATGCTGCTCCGTCCTCCCCCCATACGGCGTTGGCCCACTCCAGGGCTTTCCTGGATAAGCAGGAGACAAGGGCGGACACGCTCTCGCGTCCCGAGGGAGCCGGGTGAACGGTCGCCAGGTAGAGCTCTAGTTGGAGTAGGAACCCCTGGCACCCGGCAGCCGTTCCATCATATGCCCTGGGTCCAGGTGAAGGAGGTGTGGACAGCTGTGTGGGTTGTGGAGTGGGAGGTTGAGATGCTGGTGGAGGCGCTGGAAAACCTAACTCCCATCGCTCCAGAATATGCAACACGCGATCCATGGCTGTGCCGAGATGTTGCAACATGGTCGCGGAAGAGGAAGGCTGTGTTCTCCTGCTGACTCCATTACAGGTGCGTGTTTCTGTCAGTAGTCTCTGTGTATCAGGTAGGCAGAGTCAGGCGCAGGACAACGGAGATGAGTAAATCAAGTATCTTTACTCAAATACAAACTACCAAAATAGGTAGAAAAAACAAGCTCACATAAAAAGAACATTTAACATATAACAAACACGCACAAAACCATGAGGGAAACAGAGGGTTTAAATAAGGAACATATAATTATGGGATAAAAACCAGGTGTGTATAATGAAGACAAATACATAGAAAATGAAAAGTAGATCAGCGGTATCTAGAAAACCGGTGACGTTTTTGAACAAGGAGAGGGACCAACTTCAGCTGAAGTCGTGACAGTGTGACTCTCTTTATTTTGATAGATTATACTTTGAAGATTATAACATATATTTTTATTTTGATATTTAGACTTTTTTGCTTTGATAGTTTATACTTTGAAGATAACATATATTTTTATTTTGATATTTAGAATTTTTTGCTTACTACATGATTCCATATGTATTATTTCATAGTTTTGATGTCTTCACTATTATTCTACAATGTAGAAAAAAAGTAAAAAGTAAAGAGTAGGTGTGTCCAAACTTTTGACTGGTACTGTATATTTGAACTTTCCTGGAAGCAGCATTTTTGCCCCAGTCATATGCCTCATTGACGTAAATATCTAACTTGAGATACACTTATGAAGGGTTTATGAATGCCCTAAAGTTCATTGAAAGTGTGATCGTCAGTACTGTATCTGACACCCTGAACAAGCGCGGTATTTTCTGAAGAGCTTTTGAACTGACTACTTGTGTTTCATTGTTGCAAACATGGTGGTGAACTACCTTGACACTTAGTTGAAAAGCTACACAAATACAATCCATCATCAATTCATCCATAATATACTGTACATAGAAAAAAAAACTAATTATGAAAGAGAGGTACAGTATCTCAAGAAGACTACAATAAGGTACTGTATAATGCAAGTGATGGTAGTTCACAAAAACTCTCCAAGTGCAAGTAAATTAGATTCAATTTTATAGATTAAGAAAAAAAGCTGTAGCTGTCCACATTTGTTCACAATGTTGAATTTGTCACAACTCTATCTACTAGTTTCAGAGTGGAATGCATGGGTGGATGGCACTTCATACCCATGCCGAACTTTGCAAATGTCGTCTGATGGCAGAAAGATAGGGGTGCAGAGGGCAAGAGGGCCACCATAAATCAACATCTATCCAAGCTGTCACATTTACTTTGGAATGATGACTCTCCAGCACCTAGAAGCCAGAAAGACTACAGACCTTATAAGACTCCACCAACTCCTCGACAGAGGGTATGATTGCATGTTTCATATAACCATATACTGCTGTTGGAGGAGCACAGTCAATTTCGTTTTTCTCTCTCTCTATTTCTCCATAGCCACACTGTATGAAATGGACTTCTGGTGACTTTGAAACACCAGGAGCGGTATTGTGAGAGGGGAAATTGGAGCTGTGCTGAATGGCTGGCAGACCATCTTTTTATACCTGAAATACAAAGATTAGATGTATTGGAGGGTAAATGGGAAGGAAAGGCTCCAACTTCATCATAGTTCCCTGCCAGCTGCTACTGGTGGGGCCATAGGGCAAACATGTGGAGAGTGTGAGGCTGTATTATCACCAATGGGAGAGACTGGCTCCACCAAAGGGCACTATAATCAACATACTGTAAGGATGAGTGTGTGTGTAAGAAATGAGAAGCTGTAGGGGCATTGCTGGTGATTACCAATGTTCCATATGTTAATTTCATGAAGTTTCTGCTTTACATAAAGTATTTGATTTTTAAAATAGTACGTTTTTTTTTGTTACTAAGTTTTCTGCATAAATACTTGTAATGACATGCTGAGCTCCTGCAGTCATACCAGTCCATTGGTCTTAGACAGTATGTTAACTTTATTCATGAATGTATTCAAAGTGTTTATAGTTCATGGTTGTGATGGTGACTGAAGCAATGTTGACTGAAGCAATACATTGTCTCCCTAACCTCCCTTTCAAAGGCACATCATCAGTGACAATTTTTCTTGGATCACTAAAATGACCCTAATTTGCCACCAACTCATTGTAGTATTTCTTTATCATCCAGCACAATGAACAATATTATGCGAATGACAAAAGGGTGAGAAGATAAATGCAGCATTAGTAACGTTTTATGGGTGTATTTTCCCCTCAATTTGAAGACAAACACCATAAGGGAATCCTAGAACTTTAAAATTATGTCCAGGATGTGCCATTTATTCTAACTGCAATCTCTTTTAGCCCATCTGTCAGTTTGTGTAGGGGTGTACCGGACAAATAAAACACTTCTTTACAAGTGTTGTAATTCAAGATTATCCCGTCAAACATAGAGAGTCAGAGTCAGGAGAGTTTACTGAGAGGAAGAGAAGAATCAACATAGAAAGGAGAATAATCAAACTATGTGCATCTGTATTCTGTTTTTAAAACCTTAGTTCTATCAGAATTTTTCAGACAGATTTCCTTGAATAGGTCGGAGAATGTATTCTCACTGGATAATTACTCCACTCATGCATACATAATACATATTAGTATATTGGGGTAATTAATATGCATTTTTCAAGACAAGTTGGTGTAGGGATTGTGAGCAGGATTTGATAGATTGACAGATCCTTCCCTCCAAAATAGTATCCATTTGTCATCATTCCAACTAAATAAGTAGCCTAAAGAAAGGGCTTCTTAAGAAGGACCCAAAGTAAAGTGAGCAAAGTAAGCAGGGAGGACCATCCTCCTCAGTGAATTTCATAAAAATAAAAATTGTGAAACATTAAAAAAGTTATCATTTTTTAGATAAAACTATTACTAAATATATTCACGTAACCAAATAATTGATTAAAAAAACACTGTTTTGCAATGAAGGTCTACAGTAGCCTCAGCAGCACTCCGTAGCACCATGGTGTAGCTAGCTTCTGTCCTCCACTGGGTACATTAACTTCAATACAAAACCTAGGAGGCTCATGGTTCTCACCCCCTTCCATAGACTTACACAGTAATTATGACAACTTCCGGAGGACGTCCTCCAAACTATCAGAACTCTTGCAGCATGAACTGACATGTTTTCCACCCAATAAAAGGTGAAGAGAATGAATCTAGTACTGAACGCATAAGCTACAGCTAGCTAGCACTGCAGTGCATAAAATGTGGTGAGTAGTTGACTCAAAGCGAGAGAAAGACAATCGTTGAACAGTTTTGAACAAATTAATTTCTTTCAAAATTAAGGAGAAAAAGAGACAGAGAAAGAGAGATAGCTATATACACTACCGTTCAAAAGTTTGGGGTCAATTACAAATGTCCTTGTTTTTGAAAGAAAAGCAAATTTTTTGCCCATTAAAATAACATCAAATTAATCAGAAATCAACAGCTTCATTAAATAGTACCCGCAAAACACCAGTCTCAACGTCAACAGTGAAGAGGCGACTCCGGGATGCTGGCTTCCACAAGCAAATGAAAAAGGTGAGAGGAGGAGAGCGCATAGTTAGTTGCGAGAATCAATAATACATAAAATGAGAAAAGTGATCATGGTGTTCTAATGTGACTGTTATGAAAGTTAACTGTGTTTGCGTGTGTGTATCAGGAGTGTATTTGTTTTGCCGATTCTGTCAAAAAACGTTTCTTACACAGAAGCAAAAGGAATGAAACGGGGATAAACATACCTAAATTTGTCCAATAGAAACTCAAATTTTCAATTGTTGGACTAATGATTACACCCTAGATTGTAGGGTGTAATCATTGCAAGAGTGTGCAAGGCGGTACTAAACGTGTCACTGTCTGTTACTCAAAATTCTCCCAACCTGTGCACCTAAGTTGTAGACTTTCATTCATAGGCTAGGTTGTAGCAACCTCATGATGGGTACAGGGAAAATACAAGTATCATGTAGTAGCATAAACCTATCGATGTCACATTGAGCTGGGTGAATGGAATATGAATGACAGTCATCCAATATGCTGTAATAGAAATAAGGCCATGCTCATAATTTTTTTTATCATCGTCCCTCATTCTAAACGGCACTGACCGCCACTGAAAGTGACCCTTATGTATATCTATGGACAACTATTGTAAGTACTCACACAGTGTCCTAGATCCTATTTGCAGGATACATTAATTTATTAAACTGACACACCAGTATAGACAGCCCATAGCAAACCAGCTGAAGTACAAAGCAGGGTGTGTAAAGCTACAATGTTAGCACTTTATTTTATTGTACAGAATGTTTACCTCCTTGCTCACCTCCTCTATTGGCCTGTATCTGTATCACACTCACAGCCTATCACCTCTGCTCCATCTCATAAGGCACTGTTCCATCACTGCAGAGTGTTTCTCTCAGGTCTAGTTTTACATAGTGACAGCTTTTGGCCCAGGATGCCTGACGAGGACAGGAACACGCCAATTCTCCAGCTACAGCAGGTGAGTGACAGATATAGAGCCTGGCAACCAAGAAACATATTAATAACGTGTAGGATGGCTAGAGATTCCCCCACACATTCATTGCTTCATATGGACAGAACATGCCCAAACTTTGACGAAGACCGTGATGAGAAAGTCTGAGTTGGTTGATTAGTACAAACATGCTACTGTAGCTGGCCAAACAAAACAGACATAAAGCTTCACTGAATTGTGACAAAGGTAGTGACCAGCATTAGAGACTTAACTTCAGGCCCTATAACCCACTGGCTATATAGTGATTCACCCTAGGGTTTTGGCTTTTGGCTGAGCTTCAGGAAATAAACAGCTGTTCTTATCCGAACTCTTCACCAATACCCCATTATCTAAATCCCCATCCACCATTTTAAAATACACACGGGTCAAGCTTTCATTTAGAGCGGGAGTAGACTGCCATCATTATAAGATGAATGATCCAATAAGCTATTTTGCTAATACAAATTAAAACTGAATCTCTTGAGTCTGGGTAACACACACAAGGTGCAAAGGATTGGCATTTTCACAGAGTTAGTTCTTTTGAAACTGTGGGAGTAAAAAAAATATATAATAATAATAAATAAAAAGCTTTTTCTAGTTGGAAAAATGTGAGTGATCTGGATGATTTAGTGGCCTACACTTTATTCCTGTTTGAGTGGAAGTTGATTGGTCAGAGTTCTGTCATTATTTCTTCAACACTGCCTCCTCGGTTGTGATTGGGAAACCAGTTTGGCACCACTCATTTAGCTTACCACAGAGTGCAGTCAGTCAGTCAGTGAGTGAGGCTAGCTATCGAGGCCCCAGCTCTTTGTCATGCAGAATTAGCGGCAGACTGTTTAATGTCTTTAGGATTATGATGATGTGAATTGTAATTACAATGATGGCGATGATGATTAAAGAGATGATGCCTCTAAGGTAAAATAAAATGAGACGGAAAAGAGAGAGGGCTCGACCAGATTAGTTTCTAAATGATCCACTGTTCACTATTGGAATATCAGACTCCTAAAGACTAGTGATTAGCTATGGCCTGATCAACCATTCTGCACATGTTCAGACTACAGCATTCTACATGAATGTTAAAGACATAATGCATTCCTCTTCACCTAATCTCCCCTCTTGTCATAGGGGATGCCATTTCACTTACCATTATCACTGGGCATGGTGTTTCAGGTGCATCTAAAACAGAGAAAACCATGTCAGTGATGGTGGTGACAACCATGCTTGGTATTTTGTTCACGCGCGCAGACTGCCAGTGACCTTAACAGCATCATATTCCTGTAGCTGCTGAACGGGCTGATTTGTCTGGCTCTGAAGGTGTCCCTAATTGCAGTCATTATGTCCACCTCAGAACTATAGGCCTAATTGAGCCAGCAGTGAGCTAATGCTTTCCCAATGAAGGGGTGGCAGCGGGTGGCAGCGGGTGGTAGGGGAAGGACGTTTCGGGGGAGGTTTTCCGTACTTTGTGAATGAGCATGGGGAGGGCAGAACAATGGTGAGATTTAATCGCACTGTTTACACCTGCTGCCAAACGGCTTGTTCATCTTTCTGTTGGTGAAATGTCAATTTGACAGTCACCAGGGCTGCAGCGTGGAGCGTGGCTGGAAAGGGAGGGCCCTAATGGTTTCCAGCCTGCAGGGTCTAATGAGCAGAAGGAAATGGCCCCTGACCTTGGCCCGTATCCACAAAGCATCTCAGAAAAGGTCCTAGGAATCTTGTTAAAACCTGTTTTAAGACAAAAAAAACTCCCAGCTCGGAGTAGTTTTAGGATGATGTTAACACACTGAACAGACAAACTCTGAGCCAGGAGTAAAATCACCTCATAAAAGTTTATCTCAGCTGGTAATCACGACACTTTGAGGTACCGCAATAAAATATAGTTATTGTTGCGAAAAATGGGGAATAACCAATCGCCAGATGTGAACTCTACGTAGCACCCTTCAGACAATGACAGTGAATGTGACTGTACATCAAATGTTGCATAATGTTGGTAAAAAGTTTTACATCATTTTCACCTCACACGATCACTTTGCCTACTCTTAATTATTAGCTAATATGTTGGCATGCAGAACCCTTTTTTTATAAAATGTTGATAGTTGTTAAAAGTGGAATTTTCACTATATTATCGTCATCAACACACTCGTCGTCACTCCCATTTGACAACTCTAAATCGCTTTGGAACAGTAGACATCAAGTCACTTGGTGATAAGGTTGCATAAAACGCTGCATACAATGTTTTGAAAGTCAGTATACTGCTAACACAACTATTTCTACAGTCAGTATACTGCTAACACCTTTATTTACCATCATAATTTCAGCATGTCTCCCCTGTCTAGCAGTCTTACTTTACAACCTGTAGTTTTGTCTTAAGCTAAGTCTGACATCTCTGACTTACTGTACTAGTCAAAAATGCCCTCATATTCCTTCTCATCCTTTCAACTCCACCAATCCTTAGTAATTTCACTTAGCCTCCTCATCCGCCATTTTAAGATGGCGCTGCAGTGGATAGACGCCATCTTACAGGCTCCTGAAAAGTTCTGCTATTACGTGCAGTTGAAGTTGGAAGTTTACATACACCTTAGCCAAATACATTTAGGTCAATTAGGATCACCACTTGAATTTAAGAATGTGAAATGTCAGAATAATAGTAGAGAGAATGATTTATTTCAGCTTTAATTTCTTTCATCACATTTGTTGTGGGTCAGAAGTTTACATACACTCAATTAGTATTTGGTTGCATTGCCTTTAAATTGTTTAATTTGGGTTAAATGTTTCGGTTAGCCTTCCACAAGCTTCCTGAAATAAGTTGGGTGAGTTTTGGCCCATTCCTCCTGACAGAGCTGGTGTAACTGAGTCAGGTTTGTAGGCCTCCTTGCTCGCACAAGCTTTTTCAGTTCTGCCCACAAATGTTCTATAGGATTGAGGTCAGGGCTTTGTGATGGCCTCTCCAATACCTTGACTTTGTTGTCCTTAAGCCATTTTGCCACAACTTTGGAAGTATGCTTGGGGACATTGTCCATTTGGAAGACAGATTTTTCGACCAAGCTTTAACTTCCTGACTGATGTCTTGAGATGTTGTTTTAATATATCCACATCATTTTCCTTCCTCATGATGCCATCTATTTTGTGAAGTGCACCAGTCCCTCCTGAAGCAAAGCACTCCCACAATATGATGCTGCCAACCCCGTGCTTCATGGTTGGGATGGTGTTCTTTGGCTTGCAAGCCTCTCCCTTTCTCATCCAAACATAACGATGGTCATTATGGCCAAACAGTTCTATTTTTATTTCATCAGACCAGAGGACATTTCTCCATGTGCAGTTGCAAACTGTAGTCTGGCTTTTTTATTGCGGTTTGGGAGCAGTGGCTTCTTCCTTGCTGAGCGGCGTGTCAGGATATGTCGATATAGGACTAATTTCACTGTGGATATAGATACTTTTGTACCTGTTTCCTACAGCATCTTCACAAGGTCCTTTGCTGTTGCTCTGGGATTGATTTGCACTTTTCGCACCAAAGTATGTTCATCTCTAGGAGAACACGTCTCCTTCCTGAGCGGTATGATGGCTGCATGGTTCCATGGTGTTTATACTTGCGTACTATTGTTTGTACAAATGAACGTGTTACCTTCAGGCGTTTGGAAATTGCTCCCAAGAATGAACCAGACTTGTGGAAGTCTACAATTTTTTAGGAAGCTGATTTCTTTTGATTTTCCCATGATGTCAAGCAGAGGCACTGAGTTTGAAGGTAGGCCTTGAAATAAATCCACAGGTACACCTCCAATTGACTCAAATGATGTCAATTGATTGCAGAAGCTTCTAAAGCAATGACATAATTTTCTGGAATTTTCCAAGCTGTTTAAAGGCACAGTCAACTTAGTGTATGTAAACTTCTGATCCACTGGAATTGTGATACAGTGAATTATAAGTGAAATAATCTGTCTGTAAACAATTGTTGGAAAAATTACTTGTGACAGTAGATGTCCTAACCGACTTGCCAAAACTATAGTTTGTTAAAACCTCTTAAGGCTAGGGGGCAGTGTTCGGAAGTACGGAGAGTCTGACGTGCCCAAAGTAAACTGCCTGTTACTCAGGCCCAGATGCTAGGATATGCATATACTATTGGCAGTATTGGATAGAAAACACTCTGAATTTTCTAAAACTGTTAAAATACTGTCTGTGAGTATAACAGATCTGATATGGCAGGCAAAAACCCAAGGAAAATCCATCCGGATTCTTCTTTTTTTGGAGGTCACAGGTCTTTCCAATGAGTCCCTATTGACTATACATGACAATAGCTTCCAGATTGCTGTTCCTATTGCTTACACTAGATGTCAACAGTCTTTAGACATGGTTTCAGGTTATTTTTTGAAAAACGAACAAGAAAATGTAGTTTATCCAGGTGGCTCATGATTATGACACTAGTGTTTTGTCGCGCGTGAATGAGGTGCACTCTCTTCGTTATTTATCTTCCCTATTGAACATACTATTCTCCGTCTGAAATATTATTGTTTATTTAGATATTAGACATCCTGAGCATTAATTAGAAACATTGCTTGACTTGTTTGGACAAACTTTACTGGTAACTTTTTGGATTCCTTTGTCTGCATGTTGAACAAGTGGATCACTGAACTCAATGGTGCCAACTAAACTGACTTTTTGGGAAATAAAGGACTTTATCGAAAAAAACAACCATTCTTTGTGTTTGGCTGGGACCCTTGGGGTTGCAAACAGAGGAAGATCTTCAAAGGTAGGTGATTTATTTTATCCCTATTTTTTATTTTGTAACGCCTGTGCTGGTTTGAATAATATGTTGGAAGTGGGGCGCTGTCCTCAGACAATCGAATGTTCTGCTTTCGCTGTAAAGCCTACTGTAAATCCAACAACGCGGTTCGATTACCAAGATTATAATCTTTTGAATGATGTATAACACTTGTATTTTCATGTTTAATATTAACATTTTTGTAATTTGAAGTTGGCGCTCTGCAATTTCACCGGATGTTGCATCCCACCAATCCCTAAGAAGTTTTAACAAGAAATTTGTGGAGTGGTTGAAAAACGAGTTTTAATGACTCCAACCTAAGTGTATGTTAACTTCTGACTTCAACCGTATGTTTCTTTACGCTGATTTAAACTATTTTTGTACATAATGTCTCTGCCATAATTTCCTATGATGACAAGTAGATTCTGGACATCAGAACACTGATCACTAACCTTGATTTGGATTAAGATTTCTACTTAAGCTGCAGACCTTGCTATTTACCAAGATATTTTTTCGATGCTGCCATTACGAACACACCAAACAAGCTGTATAGGCCCATAAGCAAACAAGCAAATGCACATTCAGAGGCGGCGTCTCTCGTACCCAGTGATTTTAACACAGGGAAACTGAAATCTGTTTTACCAAATTTTTACCAGCATGTCACCTGTGCAACTAGAGGCGACAAAACTCTAGATCACCTTTACTCCACACAAAGAAACACATACTGCACAAGGCCCTCCCTTTGACAAATCTGGCAATCACCGATCCTCCTGCTTCCTGCTTACAAGCAAAAACTCTAATAGGAAGTACCAGTGATGCGTTCAATGCGGAAGTGGTCCAATGAAGTGGATGCTAAGCGACAGGACTGTTCCGCTAGCACAGACTGGAATATGTTCCGGGATTCATCCAATAACATTGAGGGGTTCACCATATAAGTCACCGACTTCATTAATAAGCGCATCAACAATGTTGTCCCCACAGTGATCGTACGTACTAGGGATGCAGTGGGCCCACGGTTCGGTATGTATCACGGTTTGTTGGCCACGGTATCTTTATGCTTAAGAAAAGTGTGCGCTTGTATGACTCTCATACAGGGGACGAGTTTGCAACACGTAGCTCTTCATCTCCCAATCCAGTATATAGTGAACCGTCACAGTGAGGTAGCTTTGAGTTGCTCTGGAGGTCCAACTCTCAGTGGAGAGAGCTAGATAGGGTGTCTGTGTCAATTAGTTTTCAATTTCTCTCCGTTATGTTTCAGAGTTTGGGAATTACTTTGCTGCTGAAATGTGTGCAGGAGGGGACATTGTAACGCGGTTCCATTTTTTTTAATCAGGGGACGAAATCCAGAGTCAGTAACCACCGAATAGGGCTGCAAATCTTTGGCTATGAATACTCCCACTGATTTCGTTATTTATTTATGTTTTTCTGAATTTGGCGCAAATTGTTGTTGGAAGGCAGCAGCGAGAGATTGTTGTGTTTTCGCTAACGAGTGGCCCTCGTTGCTCCAGCTCCACCAGCCAGGGATACAGCCGGGTGATGGCGAGGTAAATGACACATCTGTCACACCCTAATCTGTTTCACCTGTCCTTGTTATTGTCTCCACCCCCCCCCCCCCCCCAGGTGTTGCTTGTTTTCCCCGATGTATTTATCCCTGTGTTTCCTGTTTCCTGTTTCCTGTGCCAGTTCGTCTTGTATGTCCAAGTCAACCAGCGTTTTTTCCCGTTCTCCTGCTTTTGGTATTTCTCCTTCTTCTAGTCCTCCCGGTTTTGACCCTTGCCTGTTTCCGGACTCTGTACCCGCCTGCCTGACCATTCTGCCTGCCTTGACCTCGAGTCTGCCTGCCACTCTGTACCTCCTGGACTTTAATCTGGTTTTGACCTTTTGCCTGTCCATGACCATTCTCTTGCCTACTCCTTTTTGGATTATTAAACATCTAAGACTCCAACCATCTGCCTCCTGTGTCTGCATCTGGGTCTCACCTTGAGTTATGATAACATCATGTTAGAAGTGTTTCCACTCGAGTAGGCAACAGTGGCAAAGCAATGCTTGCAGACTGGACTTTGTTTACGGTCTTCTTACCCTCATCATCGTATTGAACGCTGAATCCAAAATGTTCCCACACAGCGGATTTGATAGACGGTGGTGCCTCTTCAAATGTGCTTCTTTCTGTCTCGCTAGCGCTCGCCATTGGCACGTTGGAGCTGAGAGAATATTTGTTTTTATTTTCTCATCTCTTCATGGGGCCCCTTTAGGGACGTTTCCTACTGAGATGTCATTGCAAATCATCCATTGGTTGTTTAATGGGGAGGGGGTTGCGGTCACTGAGGTTGTCACATTTTGAGACATTATTGTGGAGTAAAGTTTGTCAGCCCTCAGGAGACCCCTAACGGCCTGTGGCCCCAAGCAGTTCCCGGCCAAGCTTGTTCACAAGCTGCGTGTCTGGTTCTATGGATCTGAATGTACGACGTGAGTGTAGTCTGCAGCGTTGTAAGCAAGTTTTGGAAATTATTAAAAAATGACAGGCATATTGTAATACTGCGGTTCATGTGTGCGTATTGAATCGTATGGGGCGTATCGAACATACTGTATACCTTTGCATCCCTAGTAAGTACATATCCCAACAAGAAGCCACAGATTACAGGCAGCAGCCGCACTGAGCTAAAGGCTAGAGCTGCCACTTTCAAGGAGCGGGACACTAATCCGGACGCTTATAATAAATCCTCTTACGACCTCTAATAAACCATAAAACTGGTTAAGCGCCAAAGCAGGACTACGATCGAAACCTACTATGACAGCTCTGACACTAGACAGATGTGGCAGGGCTTGCAAACTATCACAGATTACAAAGGCAAACCCAGCCACGAGCTTACCAGCGATGCGATCATACCAAACGAGCTAAATGCCTTCTATGCTTGCTTCGAGGCAAGTGTCACTGAACTATGCATGAGAGCACCAGCTGTTCCGGACAACTGTGTGATCTCGCTCTTTGTAGCTGACGTGAGTAAAACCTTTAAACAACATTCGCAAGGCCACGGGGCCAGACGGAATACCAAGATGTGTACTTAGAGCATGACCTGCCCAGCTGCCAAGTGTCTTCATTGACATTTTCAACCTGTCCCTAACCCGGTCTGCAATACCAACTTGTTTTAACTTCTTAGGGAGCGGTGGGGCGCTAACAAATCAATTACCTTTTGAAGAACTTCTGCTGAGGGCTTCCCAAGTGTCTATCGAAGACAATCCATGGTTCTTTTGTTAGAAAAAGTAATGTATTATATCCATAAATCTCAGTTTGGTTGGCGCGTTAGAATGAGAACTTACAGCCTCCAATCGTCCATTGAAACGTGAAGAGAACTCGTTCAACTTATACCTATAAACTTGTCCAAGAACAATCAAACATCATTTTAAATGTATCCTTAGGAACACTTTTCTGTATAAATAGCATAATATTTCAACCGGAATATAAACTGAGCGATAAGAAAGGAAAAAAACAAAGGACACGCCTGGCGGAGGCGCGCGTCTTCTTGTAAAGGACATCTGTGGGGGCACTTCCTTATTCGTCTTCTTCTCTGCTCTAAAAGCATCAAAAAAAATCAGAACTCTTTCTCGAGACTGTTGACATCCAGAGGAAGCGATAGGTACTGCATTCATATGCCCTTATATGGGCATTTTCATAAGGGAGGGGTTCCCAATGAGGCACTCTGTCAAAACCACTTTTTCCAGGACAGAAATTCCTCGGGATTTTGCCTGCCATATCCGTTCTGTTTTACTCACAGACAAAATGTTAACACTTTTAGAAAATTCAGAGTGTTTCCTATCCAATGGTACTAAATACAGTATGTACATATCCTATTTCCTGGGCCTGAATGGGAGGCATTTTACTTTGGGCACGCCAGGGTCTCCAAAACGGTCACTTCGTGCGCTGCTCCCAAAGAAGTTAAATCGACCACCATAGTCACTGTGCCCTGGACCCACTCCAATTCGCCTACCACCGTAACAGATTCACAGAGGAAGCAAACTCTATGGACTTCCTGACGGGCCACCCCCAGGTGGTAGGCAATGACACATCCGCCACTCTGACCTTCAACATGAAGGCCCCTCAGGGGTGTGTGCTTAGTCCTGTCCTGTACTCCCCATTCACCCACGAGTTTACTGATGACACGACGGTGGTAAGACTGATCACCGACGATGATGATGCAGTATATAGGGAGGAGGTCAGAGTCCTGGCAGTGTGGTGCCAGGACAACAACCTTCTCCCTCAATGTCAGCAAGACAAAGGAGCTAATCCATATCACTAAATAATTAACAGGGTCCACACACACACAGTTGTGAAGATGGCACAACAGCACCTCTTCCCCCTCAGGAGGCTGAAAATATTTAGCATTGTCCCTCAGATCCTCCAAAATGTCTACAGCTTCAGCAATTAGAGCATCTTGACTGGCTACATCACCACTTGGTATGATAACTGCAGGCACCCGACCGCATGGCGCTACAGAGGGTTATGAGTACGGCCCAGTACATCACTGGAGCCGAGCTCCCTGCCATCTAGGACCTCTATCAAAAAATTGTCAGACTACAGCCACCCAAGCCATAGACTGTTCACTCTGCTACCACATGGCAAGCGGTACCAGGGCACCAAGTCTCGAACCAACAGAATCCTGAATAGCTTCTTCCTCTAAGCCATGAGACTGCTAAACAGGTAGTTCATCAAATGGTTACCCTGACTACCTGCATTGACCCTTTTTTGCACTAACTCTGTTGCAGTGACTCTAGGCACAAACACTGGACTCTACCCATACACTCAAACATACTTACACTGACATCCCAACACACACATACACAAACACACACACACACACACACACACACTCCATACGCCCACACACACATACAAACGCCATAAACACACACACATACACATAAACACACACACATATACTTTCACATTCACCACATGAGTTGCTACTACTGTTTTTTTTATCTATACTGTTGCCTGGTCACTTTACCACTACCTATATGTACATACAGTACCTTCGGAAAGTATTCAGACCTCTTGACTTTTTCCCATTTTGTTTCAGCCTTATTCTAAAATTGATGAAATAGTTGTACGTTTGCCCACTGACAAAGAAATGATCAGTCTATAATTTTAATGGTAGGTTTATTTGAACAGTGAGACAGAATAACAACAAAAAAATCCAGAAAAACGCATGTGAAAAATGTTATAAATTGAATTGCATTTTAATGAGGGAAATAAGTATTTGACCCCTCTGCAAAACATGACTTAGTACTTGGTGGCAAAACCCTTGTTGGCAATCACAGAGGTCAGACGTTTCTTGTAGTTGGCCACCAGGTTTGCACACATCTCTGGAGGGATTTTGTCCCACTCCTCTTTGCAGATCTTCTCCAAGTCATTAATAATTCAACTTTTGGATTTTGAATTTGGCGCCTTACATTTCACCGCTAGCGCCCCACTGCTCCCTAAGTAGTTTTAACTTGTAGCCCATTCCAGCCTTGTGTAGGTCTACAATCTTGTCCCTGACATCCTTGGTCTTGGCCATGTTGGAGAGTTTGGAATCTGATTGATTGATTGCTTCTGTGGACAGGTGTCTTTTTATACAGGTAACAAGCTGAGATTAGGAGCACTCCCTTTAAGTGCGTGCTCCTAATCTCAGCTCGTTACCTGTTTAAAAGACACCTGGGAGCCAGAAATCTTTCTGATTGAGAGGGGGTCAAATACTTATTTCCCTCATTAAAATGCAAATCAATTTATAACATTTTTCACATGCGTTTTTCTGGATGTATTTGTTGTTATTCTGTCTCTCACTGTTCAACTAAACCTACCATTAAAATTATAGACTGATCATTTCTTTGTCAGTGGGAAAACATACAAAATCAGCAGGGGATCAAATACTTTTTTCCCTCACTGTACACACAAAACCCCATAATGACAAAGCAAAAAAAATATGTTTTATTATTATTATTGCTAACAATAAAAATACAAAAAATGGGAAAAATTAAATTTCCATAACCATTCAGACCCTTTACTCAGTACTTTGTTGAAGGACCTTTGGCAGTGATTACGGTCTTGAGTCAACTTGGGTATGACACTACAAGCTTGGCACACCTGTCTTTGGGGAGTTTCTCCCATTCTTCTCTGCAGATTGTCTCAAGCTCTGTCAGGTTGGATGGGGAGCGTTGGTGCACAGCTAATTTGAGGTCTCTCCAGAGATGTTAGATCGGGTTCAAGTCTGGGCTTGACTGTGTCTTGGCTGTGAGCTTAGGGTAATTGTCCTGTTGGAAGGTAAACCTTGGCCCCGGTCTGAGGTCCTGAGTGCTCTGGAGCAGTACTTTGCTCCGTTCATCTTTGCCTCAATCCCAGTCCCTGCAGCTGAAAGACATCCCCACAGCATGATGCTGCCACCACCTTGCTTCACCGTAGGGATGGTGCCTGGTTTGCTCATGATGGGACGCTTGGCATCCAGGCCAAATAGTTTTGTTTCTCATGGTCAGAGAGTCTTTAGGTGCCTTTTGGCAAACTCCAAGTGGGCTGTCATTTGCCTTTTACTGAGGACTGGCTTCCGTCTGGCCACTCTACCATAAAGGCCTAATTGGTGGAGTGTTGCAGAGATGGTTGTCCTTCTGGAAGGTTCTCCCATCTCCACAGAGGAACTCTAGAGCTCTGTCAGAGTGACCATCAGGTTCTTGGTCACCTCCTTGACCAAGGCCCTTCTCCCCCGACTGCTCAGTTTTTGGCTGGACGGCCAGCTCCAGGAAGAGTCTTGGTGGTTCCAAACTTCTTCCATTTAAGAATGATGGAGGCCACTGTGTTCTTTGGGACCTTAAAACATTTCTTAAAACCTGTTTTTGCTTTGTCATTATGGGGTATTGTGTGTAGATTGCTGAGGAAATTGTTCTATTTAATCCATTTTAGAATAAGACTGTAACCCAACAAAATGTGGAAAAAGTCAAGATGTCTGAATACTTTCCGAAGGCACTGTATATATAAAAGAATACATCTTTAACTTTGCATTGTTGCATTGTTTGCATTGTTGGAAAAGTAAGTAAGTAAGTAAGTATTTCAATCTATTTCAATCTATACATGTGACAAATAAAATTTGATTTCATCCTCAACTCAACCAGCTCAGTCATTTCCCTCAGCCTCATCCTACTCTTCATCCCCTCCAACCCACTGTTCCACAGTCATTTCCCTCAGCAACACTCTGTTTTGAGTCTTTCAGCGCCCAACCTTCTATAGCCCTCAGGAGTCAGTGCTCCTAAGAAGTCCCTGTCGCTTCCAGCAGGCTGTGCTGGTGACGGCGCCCCCTGTTCCCAGGCTGCACTGTTGTGGCGGTCCCACTGCGCCGCTTGTCTCCTCAATATGGGGCCGCCAAGGTGACAGGGAAATTAAATGCCAGCAAGCTCATTAATAAACACATCTGTGGGGGTGCCATGCCACACTCTGTTTAGCACTACAGCCCTTATTCACCCTTCATCTCTATTTCTCTCCTCTCACTCTGCCTCTATCTCTCTCTACTTCTTTACCTCTCTCACCATCTCTATCTCTCTCTCTATGACCTCCCTCCCCCCTCCCTCCCTCCGCTCCTCCCTATGCCTTGAGGCGTTGGATCGTTGGACCAAAGAGACACAGTGCTGTATCCTCACAGCTGGCCCACCAAATCAGTGCCCTGCAGGAGACTAATGGCTTGAGCGCCTGATGGTAATGTCTATTGACAACTGTTGTTCCATAAAGACAATACTTAGGGGGATTTTACAGGTTGGTTCAGTTGTGATGAAGTTGCCAACAGTGTGGACATGATTTATTTGCACTAATCAATTGGTCTTGCAGAGAATGGTTCAGATGTACTGGTTAGCGCAGTGCTGGAATTACATACACAATCCAAGCATCTCTAGTTAAGTAAACAAATTGATCATTGTCATACCACTGATGAGAACGGATGTTGCATGTAAACTGTTGTGATTGCTTCCAGTAGTTAAACATCCAACCAGTGTTGTCACATCAACTCCTTAATGTCTTAGGGAAATTTCAACATATAGCATGTGCAAAGGGTGCATTTCTATATTTTGCTATAAAAAAGATAGAGGAAAATAAGTGTTTCCAATGACATCATCAACCAATTAGTAGGCAATGCCTACCCATCTGGTTAAAATCATATGATGCACATTGATGTTGTTGTCAGAAACACTTATCTCCTGCTATCGTTTTTTCCACAAAACATAGAAACGTGCCATTTTCACATACTGTATGTTGATGTTGGGGTAGGTGCTGGAGATAATGAATATGACGTTTACATTTCCTTTTAAGTGTCAAGCAGTATCAACCAAAACTGTTCTTGATTGTCACTAACTGTTGTTTGTTTTGTTGGTTGTCACAACTTGTGACAGGGGTTTGCCATATACATTGTTCATATAGCAGGGATTGACAATAAGGGTTGCCCTGCTGCCTGGGGCAATTGACCTGAGCAGTCGCACAAGTTGAGCCTGCTCAGTGGCCTGCTCTGTGGCTTTTTTACTGTCAACAACCAAAAGTCTGGTATTTCTGGTTCTTCCCCTGTTTATAGGTAAAAATAGCTACTTTACATTTTTGGGCAAGTGATCATGATTTTTTTCAGGCAACCAAAAAAGGCTTATGACCTGATGGGTGAGTACCTTTCAGACCTTAATGTCAGTGCATGATATATTTGATGTTTATTGACACTGTTTCCCATCCATAAGTGAGTGAATGCAAACAAAATGAACCCAATGAGCAGCACTAAATATTAACTCCGTACGGTGTTTGACATGTATTCTCCTAGATTCGCCTGTCCTTCGAAACATTAAAAAAGCTGTGTAATGATGGTCATCAATCAGAGAGTAAGAGAGAGGCTTCTGAGGTGTTCTAGAGTACCAGAAATATCCCTGTGCTCCTCTTCACCTCATAGGTTTTAAAGTCAGAGAGTCTTTGAGGGTCTGAAGACACTGCTGGGGTAATAGGAAAGTAATGAGGAGCGTTGTGAATGAGTGTGTAACACAGCATGATCTCACAGTGGTTTGATTAACACTGCCTTTTAACAACCCTGTTAGCTAATGCTCCAGAGGTACACTACATGTTTAACTCAGCTGAATGTAGGCAAGTAGTGTACATATCTGTGTTGGCATTGCAATGTTCCCTTTAAAGATAAGGCATACCCTGGCAAGAAATTAAGGAATTACTTGTCAATTCTAAGAGTATGGACTTTGCAACCCAACATTGCCACTTCACAACCCAACCCAGCATTGCCCATAACTGAGAATCCCTGTTAGAAAGAGAGAGAGATATGTATTCCTCATATAGTGCACTACTTTTGATAAGAGCCGCATAAGACCACGTCTCTCTCTTACAAAAGGGCTAGAATTAAAAGCAAAAAGAGAATGCCTTGTCTCATGTAGCATCGTTTACATGACCAGTGATGGTAGGTAGCTAGGCCCCCGATGTCAGCCACATGGGTAGCAGTTGCAAATAGTTCTTTGTATAAACACATTTTATTACCTTGTCAGGCTATGTGTACCAGCTAGACTGCCATTAGTTGTTATGTGTGTCCTGAAAAATGTCTCACCTTCCAGGTCAGCTGTTTGTGGCCTGGTTCCGGATCGCAGCAGTAGAAATCAAACCCAGCTGATGTGAAATGGATTGGACCCTGCTAAGGTAAGTCGCGTTCCAGCTGGCACCAGCCCCAGCAGCAGCATCCCTCCTCAACAACTGCCACGCCACCCACCTCCCCTGTTTGAGTCCTTACCATATCAGCCTGTCTCCCCTCTGCACGTAGCTAAATGTTGATCCTTTTCAATGACTCTCTCTGCTCGGAATATTCTGGGCATGGTTAGCACTGGGGTGGCACCACTCCAAACAGGATCAGTGGCTGTCGCTCGTGCTCACAGATCAGTGAGAACTAAGG
>QNTS01000427.1:333732-358397 GCA_003317085.1 Hucho hucho | reverse complement strand
CAATGTAAGCCTCCAGGCTAATCTAGCTGAATTGCGTAGGGACCTGGGCAGTTTTTTCCAGGTTAAAGCAAAGGGAGCACTTGTAAGAGCTAGGTTCTCCATGCTTAAGGAGATGGATGCTCCCAGCTCCTTCTTCTTTGGTTTGGAAAGACAGAGCGGTGAAGCCAAGGGTATGCATTGTCTACGGCTTTCTGATGGGCGGGTGACCTCTGTGGTGGGAGAGATGCGGGAGCGAACTGTAGAGTTTTATACTGAGTTGTATAGGGCAGAAATGTGTGATCCTGTGTGTGCTCAGGTCTTGTTCGCAGGACTCCCTAAGCTCTCTCTGGCACAGAGGGATGAAATGGACATTCCTCTGTTGTCCCATGAACTGGCAGAGGCAGTAACCCAGATGTCCCCTGGTCGAGCACCAGGGGTCGATGGACTCCCAGTGGAGTTTTATAAAAAATTCTGGGGAATAATTGGACAGGATTTCTTTTGCGTGTTGCGTGAATGTGTCGGGGTAGGAGTGTTGCCGATGAGCTGCCGTCGGGCGGCTCTGACTCTCCTGCCTAAAAAAGGGGACTTGTGTGAACTTAAGAACTGGAGGCCGGTGGCATTGCTCTGTGCGGACTACAAGATATTTGCCAAGGTCCTCTCTAACAGACTGAAGTCCCATCTGGACTCGATAGTACATAAAGACCAAACATATTGTGTACCGGGACGCTCAATCACGGACAACTTGTTCTTAATCAGGGACATGTTGGACTTGTCAAAAGGTTCTAATGTGAACTTTGGACTGGTCTCTTTAGATCAAGAGAAGGCCTTTGATAGAGTGGACCATGAGTATCTGTTTAATGTGATGTCTGTGTTTGGGTTTGGGAAGAGTTTTTTGACCTGTGTGAAGATGTTGTATGCTGGGGCGTCATGTATGGTCAAGGTGGGAGGGGGGCTCAGTAGGCCAGTCTGGGTGAGACGAGGCATTAGACAAGGCTGCCCTCTATCGGGGCAGTTATATACACTAGCCATTGAGCCTTTTTTGGGCCTGCTACGCAGGAGACTGCAGGGAGTGTGCTGGACAGGCATGGGTGTGGTGACAGGCATAGCAGTGTCAGCATATGCAGATGATGTTTCTGTGATGGTCAGGGATGGTCAGGATATGCAGGCACTAGAGACCAGTCTGAAGGTGTACGAGGGAGCTTCATCAGCAAAGGTAAACTGGGGCAAGAGCAAAGCTCTGTTATGTGGGGCATGGGGGGATAGGGACCCTCCTCTGCTTCCAGGGGGTTTACAGTGGGGTTGTGAAGGGCTTAAAGTGTTGGGGGTGTACCTGGGCTCGGAGAGGTGGGTCAGGAAGAACTGGGAGGGGCTGTCACAGGCAGTGGTGTCAAGACTGGCCAGGTGGAGGTGGCTCCTGTCCCAAGTGTCATATAGAGGGAGGGTGCTGATAATCAACAACCTGGTGGCATCTTCCCTGTGGCATAAACTGGCTGTCCTCAACCCCCCCGCCGGTCTGCTCGCAGACCTGCAACGCAAGCTGGTGGACTTTTTCTGGTCGGGCCATCACTGGCTGAGGGCAGCAGCATTGTATATGACCGTCCACGAAGGAGGACAGGGCCTGGTGGAACTGGAGAGCAGGGTGGCTGCTTTCCGACTAAAGGCGGCACAGAGACTGCTGTACCATACTGATGTTGGCTGGAGGGAACCAGCATGCGCGCTGCTGAGGAGAGCTGGCGGATTAGGGCTGGATCGGCAGCTGTTCCTCATGAAGCTGGAGAGGCTGAGTACAGCAGGTCTCTCAGACTTTTATACCGCAGTGCTGAGGGCCTGGCAGCTGCTAAGGGCCACACGAGAAGGGGGTGTAGAGCCTGGACTGTGGGTGTGGGAGGAGCCTATCTTCCACAACCCAGCCATCCCTTTGAGATCGGTTCAGTCGGCCACCCTGCAGAGGCAACTGATGGCAGCGGGTTTACTAAGGCTAGGTGACCTGCGACTTCTGGGAGAGGAGGGGTGGAAAACCCCGCAAGTCCTGGCACAACAAACAGGAATAGCGTCTCTTAGGCTGCTGGAGAGATTCCTGGAGGAGGTCCAGGAGGCACTGTCTGAGCCGGTAAGGGGGGTGTTTGAGCGGCCAAAGGGGGAGGGGCCACCAGTGTTTCCACCACTGCAGGTGACAGCAGAGACTGGGGACTGGCAAGGGGGTCTGGAGGACTTGTTAGATTTTAACACTCCGAGCCTGGGGGAGTTTGAAGGGGTGGGAGGTAAAGCCCTCTACAACCTCTGCGTTAAGGTGAGGAACATTAGGAGCCTAACAGGAGTGAAGGCACATCAGTGGCAGGGGGTATGTGGGGCGGAGAGTATGGTAGGTTTTAGATGGAGGGGGCTTTACAAACCCCCAGTACCAAAGAGGTCAGGGGACCTCCAGTGGAGGGTTCTTCATGGAGCCCTGGCCACTAACAGCTGGTTGGCACGGGTTGAACCGGGAGTCGGGCAGGGGTGTCCTTTCTGTGTAATGAGAGAAACTGTGATTCATGTGTTTTCTGTGTGCGCCAGGTTAATGCCATTAATGACTTTGTTGGAATGTCTGTGTGAGAGGTTGGGGGTGGTTTTTACTGTTGGGATGTTTATAATGGGGTACAGGTATTCGAAAAATGAGAAGGCTAAATGTGTTTTGTTGAATTTCCTGTTTGCTCAGGCAAAGTTGGCTATTTGGCTAACAAGGAGGAACAGGGTCAAGGGTGAGGGGATAACAGACCCTTTACTATTATTTAATGGGATGGTCTCTGCGCGCCTTAGGGTAGAATTTGAGTTCTATAGAATGATAAAAAGTGTGGAGATGTTTCAGGGGATATGGTGTGTTGGGGGGGCTGTCTGTATAGTTGGGGAAGATGTTTTGGAAATACGGTTGTAGAAGTGGTAAGGTTTTTTTGTTCTTTTTGATGTGTGGTGTTTTGAATTGTGTGGTATAGGGAAAAGTGACTGGTGCATGTATGCTGTACAAGATATACTTTGGTGTTTTTTTAAATTTGTTTTAAGGGGTGGGGGGGTGGTGAGTTTTTAATGAAATGAGAATGTTTCATTAAAGAAAGACAAAAAGTCAAAGTCTCTCTCTCTCTCTCTCTCTCTCTCTCTCTCTCTCTCTCTCTCTCTCTCTCTCTCTCTCTCTCTCTCTCTCTCATCCATGCTCCCCTCAAACTAAAGACAACACTGCCTCCTAGGGTCACACATGGGAGTGCATCATGTCTGTATGCGCTTCCCTTTCTGATGCTCTCTCTCTCTCCCACTCCTTTCTCTCTCTCTCTCTTCTTCTTCCCCTTTCTCTCTCTTTCTGTGCGTGTGTCTCTCTCTCTTAGGCCATCCACACGTGTGGGAGTCTTTCAAACAACTGCTGCTGAGAATATGTCCACAGAGAGCACAGGGAGCATGCGGCTACACTGGTATTGTGCTGGGAGCAAGGTATGATACATCGAAAGGAGCTCTGAGTGGTACTAGAGTAAAGAGAGGGAGAGAGAAAGAAACACCAATGAGAAACAGGGGTTTAATATCCAGCTGATGCTTTGTCTTGCTTTGATTTAGTCAGACAAAAAAAGTGAACTGCCAGTGTGTCTGCTGCCGAGGAGATAAGGCTGTGGGCGGAAGGTGCTTTGTTTGAACTTCAGATAGCATGTGATGACTTAATTCTCCTTCCTGTCTCACTCCTGCATTCCCTGACCTTTCTTTCTAATCCCTTTCCAGACCACTGTGTTTGTCAAAGTGCCTGGCGGTGTGACCTGCCCTTCTGCCGTGATAAAATCTAATTCATTCCATTCAGGGCCCACTCTGATGCTCCATCTGTCTATCAGCCTTTTGTCTTCATGCATGCCCTCACAAGTGTGTTCAATACAGTTTGTGTGTAGGAGTGCAGATGCCTCTTTACCACAGTTAATATGGCGTGTCTGCTTTTATTTATTTCTTCCCAAGAATCGCTACAGACAGAATGTGGTGGTGAGTGACTGCCTTGATTTCCAATGTGAATTTGAATTAGTTGTGGGCATGCTGGACATATATGTGTATGTGACGTTTCTCTGTGGTAAGGTATTTTGGAATGGTAGATTTCTATGCATGTTTTATATTTGTGCATTAGGGGTGAGTGGCTTCTCTCTCTCTCTCTCTCTCTCTCTCTCTCTCTCTCTCTCTCTGTGCATGTGTTTGCGTATGTGATACACTCTGTGGTATTTGTCTGTGCTCCTGGTGTCCCTTGAGTGTAAGGCCTCCTCTGCCATGTCCCCTCCACTCTCAGGGATGGGGACAGAGTAATGTAGGCTGCATTATTTATGGGTGTCAATGTTGTGTGCCTTTTTCCCTGTGACATTTCAGTGGAGGGAAAAAAGGCAACAAAACAATGTAATGGGCAGAAAGACCTTCATACAGCACAATAGTGCAGGGGGAAGCGTGACGGATGAGGCAAATGCCTTGATTACATCTCCCCATGCCCCTCTCTACCTGTGGACACAGCCATGCTGTCAAGATCACATATGGACAAGATGGGGGAAACATCACACAGCCGCCTGACTCTGAGGTAGTAGATGTTGCAAGGCTAATGGAGTCGAGATAATGGACAGAACTGCTGGCAGGCATACCCTGCTGGAAGGAGGGGGGTGGGGGAGAGAGGGAGAGGAAGAGTATCAGGAGAGTATGAGGGATAGAGGAAGAGAAAGGGTTGGAGGGTAAAGAAAGGAGATTGGTGGAGAGAGATGTAGACCAGACAACGCTGGGCAGGTCCAGCATGCCAGGGTGCCTTGACTCCACTTTGATTCTTACCTTCCCCACCTCAATCACTCCTGTCTTCCAGACCCTCTTTCCCCAGCCCACAGACACCCTTCAATCTCCAGCTGAGCTCTTGTCAGCAACTATTCAGGTGATCACTTACCTACAGGGCTCCCGAGTGGCGCAGTGGTCTAAGGCACTGCATTTCAGTGCTAAAGGAGTCACTACAGACCCTGGTTCGATCCAGGGCTGTATCACAACCGGCTGTGATCAGAAGTCCCATAGGGCAGTGCACAATTAGCCAAGTGTCGTCCGGGTTAGGGGAGGGTTTGGCCGGGGTAAGCCGTCATTGTAAAATAAGAATTTGTTCTTAACTGACTTGCATAGTTAAATAAAATAAAAATACAATGTTCCCTTGTCCACAACCATTGAAAAGGTGGACATAAGCCAATTAATAGGTCAATGAAGCCACAGAGACTGCAGGTTATGGGGGGCGGGGGGCACACATCAACATTACAACACATCCAGAGACACTGACGGCTACAGTCAGGTCCATAATTATTGGCACCCTTGATAAAGATTAGTGAAAAAAGACTGTATAAAATGGGAAATGATATTATTTTATACTAATACAATTGCTCAGAGAAATAGATTTTGTTTAACAAGTTATACAAAAAAATCTCCAACATGTGGATATCGACACTGAGCCTTTTTCTAAAATGTTTTATGAGATTGGAGAACACGTTGGGAGGGATCTTAGACCATTCTTCCATACAGAATCTTTCCAGATCCTTGATATCTTTGTGTGCTCTTATGGACTGCCCTCTTTAATTCAAACCACAGGTTTTCAATGGGCTTAAAGTCCAAAGACTGAGATGGCCATTGCAAAATGGTAATATTATGGCCACTTAACCATTTCTTTGTGGATTTTGATTAGTGCTTGGAGTTATTGTCTTGCTGGAAGATCCACTTGCGTGTCAGCCTCCTGGCAGAGGCAACCAGGCTTTTGGCTAAAATGTCCTGGTACTCTGGCTTTAGAACCGCCTGGAGTTTGATGAAAGGCATTGGCACTACTTAAAAGAAGTCAAAGTCACCATTATTAGTCAGTTGTACAACCGAATGCCTTCAACCGAAATGTGTCTTCCGCATTTAACCCAACCCCTCTGAATCAGTGAGGTGCGGGGGGCTGCCTTAATTGACATCCACGTCTTCAGCGCCCAGGGAACAGTGGGTTAACTGCCTTGTTCGGGGCAGAACGACAGATTTTTTTCCTTGTCAGCTTGGGGATTCGAACTTGCAACCCTCCGGTTACAAGTCCAACGCTCTAACCACTAGGCTACCTGGATTGGCACTGGTGCTACTGGCAGATGACATTAAAATAGAGCTATTTGGCCACTCACACCAGTGGTTGTTTTGGTGTTGAAAAAATGAAGAAAACAGAAAAGTACCTCATACCTATGGTAAAATATGGTGGTGGATCTTTGATGTTATGGGGTTATTTTTCTTGCACTGGTCCTTGGGCCCTTGTTAAGGTCAACTGCATCATGAACTTTACCAAGTACCAGAACATTTTAGCCAAAAGACAATAACCCCAAGCACACATCAAAATTGACAAAGAAATTGTTAATTGGTTACAAAATCAACATTTTGAATGGCCATCTCAGTCTCTGGACTTGAAACCAATTCAAACCAGACAGTTTCAATGGAAGAGCACAGTCCATAAGCACAGACTAAGGATATCAAGGATCCTTGTATGGATTAACGGTCTAAGATCCCTCCCAATGTGTTCTCCAACTCATAAAACATTTTGGAAATAGGCTCAGTGCTGTTATCTTCCCAATGTGAGAAATTAAAATCTATTGAAAACTGAGGAGTCAATCATTTTGACCCCTACCTTTTCGAGAGAAAACAATCATTACCAATTAAACAAAATTTGTTTCTGAGCAATTGTATTAGTATAAAATAATATAATTTCTTTTTTTTTTGGCATACTATATAGCTCTGTATTTGAATTATTTATTTAATACAATTATTTTTGCTCATCTTTATCAAGGATGTCAAAAATGTCAGACCCCACTGTATATCAAGTAACGAGGGCATGAGAAGTTGTTCCACATCAGGCCACATGGCCAGGAAAATTAGAGGGTCCTAAACATGCTGTATATATTCTTGTGGTCTCTGACACACATTAGCAGTTTCCCCATCTTCTTTGAGAAACTGTGCCAGGATTGGGGCAAGGAGTGTGGCCTCTGTGCAAAATCCATCCTGCTGTGTCCCTTGCCATCACAGAGTGGGGAGCAGAGATGAGGGGGACGAGAATAGCAGAGCCTGCCTACAGTGGCAGAGAAGCCAAAATGTTCTAGTGTGGATTCAGGTATGTTTATGATTTTCACTGACTTGATTATGATCAGATGTGTGTGACCGTTCCACTCCGAATACAGTATTGACGTGATGCCACGTTTTGTTTTACATTGTGTGAATACTCATTAACACTTGTGTTATCTTAAGGGTAAGAAATTACCCGCCACTATGTTTAACAGCAGAGAAAACCCCCTAAATGATATTTTTTGAACTTGAAATTGGAATCCTTTTCCTAGAGTGACCCCAATATTAGAAAAAGTGAAACATCGCCTTTGTTCATATTTCCATGAAAGCTGTACACCACCAGGGTAAAATGGTACTTAGTTATAAAATCAGTTATAAAATCATTTACACACCACAAAAACCACAAAGACACACACATACACACAATGAGAAATTGAGATTATGTGGGCTACTGATTGAACTCAGCCAGCAGCTCCTGAAGAGGAAGATCACCATGGTTGGACAGTTAGAAAGAACAAGCCTGAGCTCCCCCTTGCGCTCCTCGCAACAAGGGGAGAGAGGCATTCTCATCAAAGTTTGCCTTCACCCCCACCACCACTCTAGTTTCTTACCTCCCAAAGAGGAACAATAATGTGGTCCTCCTGAGCACACTGCACAAAACGGCTGAGATCAGTGATCGTGAGGACAGGAAGCCAGCCATCATCCTGGACTACAACCATAACAAAGGAGGCGTGGACAACCTGGACAAGGTGATTGGAACTTACAGCTGCAGGAGGATGACTGCCCGCTGGCCCCTGGTCATCTTCCATAACATCATTGATGTGTCCTCATTCAATGCCTTCGTGATATGGAACAAGATCAACCCTACCTGGATGCCTGATAAGCGGAACAAGAGGAGGGTGTTCCTGGAGCAGCTGGGAAAGGCACTTGTAACCTCGGACATTCAAAGAAGGGAGTCTGAATCTTGTCCTGATCCCCATTAGGATGCAGCTGGGGCAGGCAAGAGGAGGAGATGCCAATTCTGCCCCCCAAAGAAGGACTGGAAAACAAATATTATGTTCTGCACATGTGAGAAATACATCTGCAAAGTCCATGCACACACACTTGCATTCTGTCCTACATGTGCTAATTAGAGTTAATTGATTTATGTTCTTCAAGTTATCTTATTTTATTCTTATTTATTGTTGTTGTTTTTACACCTTGTGGGTGGGGGCAGTGGTTCAAAAAATGGGAGACGACTAGTATGTTGTAGTTGAATTCCTCATTGAACAGTATTTAAGAATATATCACTATGTTGCCAAAAAAGTTCAAGACTTATTGTTTCCCATTCAAAACTACTTTCTGCACATTTCTGCTACTTTCTTAGGCTACACAAGTGCTATCTCTTGCTACAAAATATATTTTTACACCTATGCAGTACCTTTAGCAATAATAATAATAAACCTCTACTTTAGTAAAGAAAACAATTATGACAGGTGTGTTGTAATAAAAATGAGTGGTGTCCACTGATTAAATGCAGTCTTTCTGCATTGTGAAGACGGAAAACCCAGATATTCACAAAGTTTGTGATGAATGACAGGTTGTTTCTTCATGCAAAATAGATTTTGGGTTTAAAATTCAATTAAGCTTCTTTATTTTAAGGGGTTTAGTGAAGGTGGGTCATTTTTTATCCTTAGGACAAGGTGAGGAATACAGAATGTTAAGACTACACAAGGGTTAAAAGCAATATCATGCAAACCAATATGGACTGCACACCTGTAAGTAGGCGTGTGTGTGACAATGAAATCACACATGCATATGGAACTGGGATAAAATAATTTGCAGCGTCCATACCTGGTAGGCTTTTAAGTAGAAGGATATTCACAGAGTATACAAAACATTAAGAATGGTCCGCCACCCAAAGATCATCCAGCCAACTTGACACAACTGTGTCAAGCATTGGAGTCAACATGGGCCAGCATCCCTGTGGAGTGCTTTGGACACCTTGTAGAGTCCAGGTCCTGATAAATTGAGGCAGTTCTGAGGGCAAAGAAGGGGTGCAACTCAATATTAGGAATGTGTTCCTAATGTTTGGTATACTCAGTGCACACTTACCATGATATAATTAAGCAATAAGGGGGTGTGGTATATGGCTAATATAATATAGTACATTCTAATTTGTCACTCTAGCGATTGTCAGATTCTATACTTGGCAGGATTAGCCCATTTTACTCCCAATCTGCAAAACTCTACCACATTACTCATCTCATTCTGAAGCAAAGAACTCCCCTGGCATGCTGGCCAATAGATGGATGGATGGGGACTGAGTAAAAAACGTTTTGCCCGCGCTGCAGACGGCTATATCGGTCCTCTAATACAGGACTATTAATTGGCCCAGTGCACTACTTTTGTGAGATTATTATAATTTTTTTTTAAATAACTTTTTTTATTAATATATATTTATTTGTTATTTTTCAGGTTGTGCTGCAGCACCCCTACTTAACACGATGATGCCTGTACCAGTTTGCTGCTCAAGGCACTAAAGAGCTTAAATAAAACAGCAAATATGAAAAGTCTATGCACTTCTTTTTCATTTCCATTCATGCTGACCCAACTCTTTTGCATGTTTTAATTAATCTTTCTTCCTGAAAGCAAGGCTGTTCAGCCCTATCCTAGCAGATGTTTGTCCAAGATGATTTTATTAATTAATCTATACTGAACAAAAATATAAACACAACATGCAACAATTTCAACAATTTTACTGAGTTACAGTTCATATAAGGAAATCAGTCAATTAAAATAAATTCATTAGGCCCTAATCTGTGAATTTCACATGACTGGGCCGGGGCACAGAATCAGAATGAGTTTTCACAACAAAAGGGTTTTGTTACAGACAGAAATACTCCTCAGTTTCATCAGCTTTCCGGGTGGCTGGTCTCAAACAATTCCCCAGGTGAAGAAGCTGGATGTGGAGGTCCTGGGCTGCCGTGGTTACAAGTGATCTGTGGTTGTGAGGCCGGCTGGACATACCGGCAAATTCTGTAAAACAACATTGTAGGCGACTTATGGTAGAGAAATAAACATTAAATTATCTGGCAACAACTCTGGTGGACACTCCTGCTGTCAGCATGCCAATTGCACGCTCCCTCAAAACTTGAGACATCTGTGGCATTGTGTTGTGTGACAAAACTTCACATTTTAGTGTTGCCTTTTATTGTCCCCAGCACAAGGTGCACCTGTGTAATGATCATGCTTTTTGATCAGCGTCTTGATATGCCACACCTGTCAGGTGGATTGGTTATCTTGACAAAGGAGAAATGCTCACTAACAGGGATGTAAAGAAATTTGCACACAAAATTCGAGAGAAATAAACGTTTTGTGCGTATGGAACATTTCTGGGATCTTTTATTTCAGCTCATGAAACATGGGACCAACACTTTAGATGTTGCGTTTATATTTTTGTTCAGTATATAACATATTCTGTCAGTTAAGCGTGGATGATATGGTACCAGTTGTTGGTTGTCAATTCATTTCCTTTTACTCTTCACTCTCTCATTCCCTCTGCAGAATTCTGCATAAACAACTTTCTCAACAAACGCTGTCTGTTTAGAAACAGAAGAAGACTAGCATCATTAGGCTAGTTGAGTGTGGGAAAATAATGATAACAAAGGGAGGTGTGTTGTCCCAGGTCACCTGGCAGTAGGGAGATGTGTCTGATTATAATCCCCTTGGAGAGCGCCTCAGCCCAGTCACATGGGGAACCTAGGGCCTGTGTATGATTAGATGCCTGGGGAAGGCAGGTATTGTATCTCTGGTCACAAGAGGTTACAGTAGTGAGCGTGCAAGTTCAAACTCAAATCCACTTCATTGGGATCTCTCTCTCTCTCATACAATAATTATCCTTGCATTTCCTGAGCTCTTCAACTTATATTAACATTGAAACAGCAATAAATTAATACACATAGACAAACAGACAGACAGAAACCAAGCAAAAAGAGAACTGAACTTCCATTAAGGCATAATGTAATGGATTTCCACTGTACCCTGCAATCACACTTGCAACCCTGTACATGTGACTATTAAACAATCTGAATCTGAATGTTCGTCAATGGCCTATGTTCTGCAAGGAATAGAATGGCTATTAACAGTGACAAAATGCTTATAGAACAATCCGATTTAGTTTAAAACAAACAACAGATTTGTGATTATGGTTCCCTGGCCAAACTTCCCATAGATTGTTAACGTTGAAAAAACTTCATGGATCTTTGCATTAGTCAACATGCTAGTACAAAAAAAATTTGATGTTAATGAAAGCAATGTCAGCCTGAAAAGAGCAGCATAATCGGAAGTGTAAAGTAGGAACATTACACTATCAATTCTGTCATGTATAATTTACACCTCAAGTGTAAATACTTATAACTAATGCATCAACAACACAGCTCAGGCAGTAGGAAGCTCTCTCATCCATTTATATGCAATAAAATAAAATAATATTAGTCACATGCACCAAATACAACAGGTGTAGACCTTACAGTGAAATGCTTACTTACGAGCCCCTAACCAACAGTGCAGTTTCAAAAAATACGGATAAGAATAAGAAATAAAAGTAACAAGGAATTAAAGAGCAGCTGTAAAAAATAACAATATATACAGGGGGGTGCCGGTAAAGAGTCAAAGTGCGGGGGCAACGGTTAGTTGAGGTAGTATGTACATGTAGGTAGAGTTAATTAAAATGACTATGCATAGATGACAACAGAGAGTGGCAGTGGTGTGAAGAGGGGGAGAGGGGGGGGCAATGCAAATAGTCTGGGTAGCCATTTGACTAGATGTTCAGGAGTCTTATGGCTTGGGGGTAGAAGCTGTTTAGAAGCCTCTTGGACCTAGACTTGGCGCTCCGGTACCGATTGTGGTAGCAGAGAGAACAGTCTATGACTAGGGTGGCTGGAGTCTTTGACAATTTTTAGGACCTTCCTCTGACACCGCCTGGTATAGAGGTCCTGGATGGCAGGAAGCTTCTACCCTCTGTAGTGCCTTGCGGTCGGAGGCTGAGCAATTGCCTTAACAGGCAGTGATGCAACCAGTCAGAATGCTCTCAATGGTGCAGCTGTAGAACCTTTTGAGCTTCTGAGGACCCATACCAAATATTTTCAGCCACCTGAGGGGGAATAGGTTTTGTCGTCCCCGCTTCACGACTGTCATGGTGTGCTTGGACCAAGTTAGTTTGTTGGTGATGGAACCAAAGAACATGAAGCTCTCAACCTGCTCCACTGCAGCACCGTCGGTGAGAATGGGGGCGTGCTCAGTCCTCTTTTTCCTGTAGTTCACAATCATATCCTTTGTCTTGAGGGAGAGGTTGAGGGAGAGGTTGTTGTCCTAGCACCACACGGCCAGGTCTCGGACCTCCTCCCTATAGGCTGTCTCGTTGTTGTCGGTGATCAGGCCTACCACTGTTGTGTCATCGGCTAATTTAATGATGGTGTTGGAGTCGTGCCTGGCCATGCAGTTATGAGTGAACAGGGAGTACAGGAGGGGGCTGAGAACGCACCCCTGAGGCGCCCCTGTGTTGAGGATCAGCGTGGCAGATGTATTATTACCTACCCTTACAACCCGGGGGCGGCCCTTCAGAAAGTCCAGGATCCAGTTGCAGAGGGAGGTGTTTAGTCCCAGGCTCCTTAGCTTATTGATGAGCTTTGAGGGCACTATGCAGATGATGGTCTTTTACTCAGCTGGCCCCTCCCCGGATTTTGTGTTAAATGCTCTACAAAAAAAGCTTTCTTAGTGTCCAACAAGATTTCTCTGCCCTTAACCTTGTTCTGAACACCTCCAAAACAAAGGTAATGTGGTTTGTAAGAAGAATGCCCCTCTCCCCACCGGTGTGATTAGTTCCTCTTAGGATTTCTGCCGAAATAGTCATACCCAAAAGTAACTGCTATTCATGTGTAATTACATGATTTTGACAGGCAAACACTTGGTATATTTGGAAAGAAGACATCTGAGAGATTATGAGGAAATGATCAGAAGATAGATAGGAATTACATAGTTCAAAATCAAGCACACACTAAATAACTGTTTTTTTGTCAAGTTATAAGGGAATTATTAATGACTAGAGCTGGAAACACATCAGAATACTTCCACAACATGTGAACAATATGAGAAAGAAAATGGGATTGACATCTTCCCTTGATTCTGATTAGTCTCCCGGTCCCAGCTGCTGAAAAACATCCTCACAGCATTATGCTGCCACCACCATGCTTCACCGTAGCGATGGTGCCAGGTTTCATCCAGACGTGACGCTTGGCATTCAGGCCAACGAGTTCAATCTTGGATTCATCAGACCAGAGAATCTTGATTCTCATGGTCAGAGTCCTTTAGGTGCCTTTTGGCAAAATCCAAGCGGGCTGTCATGTGCTTTTTACTGAGGAGTGACTGTGTCTGGCCACTCTACCATAAAGGCCTGATTGGTGGAGTCAGAGTGTCAGAGTGACTATCGGATTCTTGGTCACCTGCCTGAACAAGGCCCTTCTCCTCCGATTAGTCAGTTTGACCTGGTGGCCAGCTCTAGCAAGAGTCTTGGTGGTTCCAAGACCACAAAGGTTCTTCCATTTAAAAATAATGGAGGCCACTGTGTTCTTGGGGACCTTCAATGCTGCAGAAACACTTTGGTATCCTTCCCCCAGATCTGTGCCTTGACACAGTCCTGTCTTGGAGCTCTATGGACATTTCCTTCAACCTCATGGCTTTTTTTTGCTCTGACATGCACTGTCAACTGTGGGACCTTATGTAGACACGTGTGTTCATTTCCAAATCATGTCCAAGCAATTGAATTCACCACAGGTGTACTCCAATCTTGTTGTAGAACCATCTCAAGGATGAAAAATGGGTACAGGATGCACCTGAGCTCAATTTCGAGTCGCATAGCAAAGGGTCTGTATTTCTGCAAAGGGTAGCAAAGAGTCTGTATTTCTGTTTTTACATTTACAAAATTTCTAAAAACATTCGTTCACTTTTTCATTATGGGCTATTGTAGGTTGATAAGGGAAATAAATAGTTAATCAATTTTAGAATAAGGTTGTAACATACCAGAATTGTGACTCTCCACCTGGATTCGGCATTATGTAGCAAAATGTGAAATGGTGTTTTTTACATTGGATAAAAGTAGACTCAGAGATAAAAAAAATAATAATAATGATATCATACACTGCATTTGAGGAACAATAGGAAAGTAATTCTGATTAGAAAGTTTCAATGGGCGATTCGACGTTGGATTTTCTGAACATAACGCACCAACCAAACTGAGATTTATGGATATAATAAATGACTTTTTCTAACAAAAGAACCATGGATGTCTTCGTTGGACACTTGGGAAGCCCTCAGCAGAAGTTCTTCAAAAGATAAGGGATTTGTTTTCGCTGTGAAATGTGTTTTGTGTGAACCGTGATGGTTTATGAATTTATACTAATGGTAAAATATTGGAGGTGCTACCCTCAAACAATCAAATGTTGTGCTTTCGCCGTGAAGCCTTTTTAAATCTGACAACGCTGTGATATTGCCAAGAAGCAGAGCTTTTGATGACTATGCAACACTTGTATATTGATGAATGTTTAATAATTCAACTTTTGGATTTTGAATTTGGCGCCTTACATTTCACCGCTAGCGCCCCACTGCTCCCTAAGTAGTTAAATGTAAACGCGAATCTGACCATCACCCCTGGTGAGACTTAACCTCGACTCGTCATGGAAGAGCACTTTTTGCCAGTCCTGTCTGGTGCAGCAACGGTGGGTTTGTGCCCATAGGTGACGTTGTTGCCGGTGATGTCTGGTGAGGACCTGCATTACAATAGGCCTACAAGCCCACAGTCCAGCCTCTCTCAGCCTATTGCGGACAGTCTGAGCACTGACGGAGGTATTGTGCGTTCCTGGTGTAACTTGGCCAGTTGTTGTTGTCATCCTGTACCTGTCCCGCAGGTGTGATGTTTGGATGTACCGATCCTGTGCAGGTGTTGTTACAGTGGCCTGCCACCGCGAGGATGATTAGCTGTCCGTCCTGTCCTGTCTCCGTCTCACAGTACGGACATTTCAATTTATTGCCCTGGCCACATCTGCAGTCCTCATGACTCCTTGAAGCATGCCTAAGTTACGTTCGCGCAGATGAGCAGGGATCCTGGGCATTTTTCTTTTGTTTTTTTTCAGAGTCAGTAGAAAGGCCTCTTTAGTGTACTAAGTTTTCATAACTGTGACCTTAAATGCCTACCGTCTGTAAGCTGTTAGTGTCTTAATGACCGTTCCACAGGTGCATGTTCATTAACTTCACAGGGAGCGGTGGGTCGCTAAATATATGCATATCCTATTTTCTGGGCCTGAATGGGAGGCATTTTACTTTGGGCACGCCAGGCTCTCCAAAAACGGTCACCTCATGCACTGCTCCCTAACAAGTTAATTGTTTATGGTTCAATGAACAAGCATGGGAAACAGTGTTTAAACCCTTTACAATGAAGATCTGTGAAGTTATTTGGATTTTTACGAATTATCTTTGAAAGACAGGGTCCTGAAAAAGGGACGTTTCTTTTTTTGCTGAGTTTATTTGAATGTTGGAACGCCATACAACACTGGCACATCTCATGGTCGTGCCACACCATCCATGAACAATCCCTTCTACTGGTCTACACAGGCTGATTGCTGTCGTAGTGTTCAAAGCTATTTCGTTGCATAGGATTGGACTCAATTTAAGATGAGCAGCTCGTAGAACGGCCTCACTGACACTTCATTGCCAGCAATCATGGATTGGTATCATATAAATCAGAGACGACATGTTTCCTAAAGTCTGTAAGCATAGTCATTAAATTGGCTTACATGCATAATCATAGCCTATTTCACAAGTGCTGTTTGGCATTTATCAATCATTTCTTCAATGACTCAAAAAATTTAATATTTCAGCGCATGCTTTATGAGCTCAGTAGCTCTACTATTTCCTTAACTCTCATCACTTTAGGCATTTTCATTTACTTTGTATTTCATCTCGACATAAACAAATGTCTTCAGCAATAACTTGACATGTCAACTCAGTTCCTGGCATTCAGTTCTATCTCAAATAATGGTTATATTCTCCAGCCTCCCGCAGCAAAGCACGTAGCAGGATGGCAATCAACAGTAATATATCAATTGTTACAGGCAGAGCTACAGTTTCTAATAACTGGGTTACACCTTGCCTGAACTAATCTGGGGAAATGCTTCTCCATGCAAGCTTCAAACATCCTACCCTACTAACAAAGGTTTGGTCACCAACTTCTGTTTGCAAATTAAGGCTACCCAGCAGTAGGTTTGAACACATTGGTTCTCTTACTGCTAGCGTGCAAGGTTAATCTGGCAATTGCACGTCCTTGGTTAGCACTGTTTTCATAACACTTTTACTCAAATGCCTATGCACTGTTGGTCCTACAG
This sequence comes from Hucho hucho, assembly GCA_003317085.1. Lineage (NCBI taxonomy): Eukaryota > Metazoa > Chordata > Actinopteri > Salmoniformes > Salmonidae > Hucho > Hucho hucho. The sequence continues at coordinate 341,931 of QNTS01000427.1, read as the reverse complement.
TTACTATGGTCACGTTGCAACAGTGCCTGATCTCAGATCTCATCATGTATTAGACAGGTGGCCTCTGAGTACAGGTTTTATGACAAATTCTTCCCATCTGCGCACCTTTTGGGGGATTTCAGGCTGCCACCTGCAGTTCCCTGGCATCATTTCGGGTTAATTGGTACCCCTATAGTGAGTTTCAACTCATATGGCTAAGCAAAAGCATGTCGCATACTAGGCGAATCCATTATTCAGGCACTGTTATGTCTAGTTGCTGTGTCTCATGACATCTTTTTCCAGTCCCATTCAATCAGCACGACTGCTCTTATTCCAACACAACAGTTTTAATCTCAGCATTAAACTACCTTCTACTTCCATTTCTACAGCATATGATCGCAGCCCTCAGACAAAGCGGTTTCCCTCCGCATTGACGTCTTCTCACTGGTTTGCCATGGGGTTCCTTCAATGGCGAGTTCACAACTCCTATCACTCTTATTCCTTCACTTGATTTAGGTTTTCTGATCTTTTCACCCTAATCACTAGCCTCACTCGTAGTCATTCTAAATCAGGTTCCGGGGTACTATCATGATAGTTCACACTTACACAACTCTTTCTATATATACACCGAGTGTACAACACATTAAGAGCATCTGCTCTTTTCATGACAGACTGACCAGGTGAATCTAGGTGAAAGCTATGATCCATTATTGATGTCACTTATTAAATCCACTTCAATCAGTGTAGATGAAGGGGAGGAGAAAGATTAAAGAAGGATGTTTAAGCCTTCAGACAATTGAGACGTGGATTGTGTATGAGTGCCATTCAGAGGGTGAATGGGCAAGACAAAAGATTTAAGTGCCTTATGGTAGGTGGCAGGCACACTGGTTTGTGTCAATAACTGCAACACTCCTTTTTTCTGCTTTTTTTAATGCTCTACAGTTTCCTGTGTGTATCAAGAATGATCCACCACTCAAAAGACATCTAGCCAACTTGACACAACTCAATATTAGGAAGGTGTTCTTATTCATGTTTTGTACACTCAGTGTATATTCCCACTCAAACCTGCTCTGCTCCTCATCATTCTCTTTTCATCCCTCCTATTCAACCCTCATCTGTTGAAAAGGTGGTCTTTTTCACCTCTACGCTACTTCAGGTCGTTCGGTCAGAACTGGAGCTGCAACCATCACCACTCTAGCTGTACAGTGTAATTCCACCCTCAGTCTCCAGCAACTAGTTCGCTGGTCATGCTCTGCCTACACCTCACATGGTAGGCCCAATATACACTACAAAGTATGTGGACACTCCTTCAAATTAGTTGATTCGGCTATTTCAGCAACACCCGTTTCTGACAGGTGTATAAAATCGAGAACACAGCCATGGAATCTCCATAGAGAAACTTTGGCAGTAGAATGGATCATACTGAAAAGTTAAGTGACTTTCAACGTGGCACCGTCATAGGACAAGTCAGTTCATCAAATTTCTTCCCTGCTAGTGTCAGGATCCATGTGTGTAGCTGGTGCGTGAGAGTCAGACGCAGGAGAGCAGATATAGTGAAACGAAAGCACTTTAATGTGGCACTGTACAAACTGAACGCAAATAGCGTTACAAAAACAAATGCCTACAGGGAAAAGCGCGGCAGCACAAAGTACAAATTACCAGTCTGGCGCAAACCAGCCGGAACGTGCCACTGACAAATAAACAATCACACACACAGACATGAGGGAAACCAGAGGGTTAAATACATGACAAGTAATGAGGGAATGACAACCAGGTGTGTGGGGAAACAAGACAAAACAAATGGAAAAAGAAAAGTGGATCGGTGATGGCTAGAAGACCGGTGACGTTGACCGCCGAACACCACCCGAACAAGGATAGGCACCGACTACGGCGGACGTCGTGACAGCTAGAGCTGCTCCGATCATCTGTAAGTGCTATTATTGTGGAAACGTCTAGGAGTTACAATAGCTCAGCTGGTAGGCCACACAAGTTCACAGAACGGGGCCACCATGTGCTGAAGCGCATAGCTCCAAAAAATTGTCTGTCCTCTGTTGCAGCACTCACTATTGAGTTCCAAACTGCCTCTGGAAGCAACTTCAGCACCAGAACTGTTCATCAGGAGCTTCATGAAATGGGTTTCCATTGCCGAGCAGCCGCACACAAACCTAAGATCACCATGCACAATGCCAAGCGTCGGCTGTAGTGGTTTAAAGTTGCCGCTATTGGATTCTGGAGCAGTGGAAACACGTTCTCTGCAGTGATGAATCAAGCTTCACCATCTGGCAGTCCGACGGACAAATCTGGATTTGGTGGATGCCAAGAGAACGCTACCTGCCCCATAGCATAGTGCCAACTGTAAAGTTTAATGGAGGAGGAATAATGGTCTGGGGCTGTTTTTCATGGTTCGGGCTAGGCCTCTTAGTTCAAGTGAAGGGAAATCTTAACGCTACAGCATACAATGACAATCTAGATGATTCTGTGCTTTCAATTTTGTGGCAACAATTTGGGGAAGGCCCTTACCTATTTCAGCATGACAATACTATATTGTGTTTGGCGCCGACAGACAAACTATGCAGTATTTAGTTTTTTTACGTATTATTTCTTACACTGTTACCCCAGGAAATCTTAACTTCTTATGGAGCGGCAGCAGAGTTGACGGTTTTGGAGAGTCTGGCATGCCCAAAGTAAAATGACTGCCACTCAGGCTCAGAAAATAGGATATGCACATAATTAGTACTATTGGATAGGAAACACTCTGAAGTTTCTAAAAGTGTTAACATAATGTCTGTGAGTATAACAGAACTGATATAGCAGGTGAAAACCCGAGGAAAATCCATCCGGAAATGCAGTTTTTGACACTCTCCCCATTGACTTCAAGGCAATCCAGCTCCTGGATTGCAGTACCTATGACTTCCACTAGATGTCAAAAGTCTATATACAAAGACTGAGAGTGATTGGAGTAAAAGGAACGGATAGGAAGAGGAAATGGTAAGGGGACCTGAAATGTCAACAGGTTTTCTCGGGCGCGAGTCTGGGTGCGCGCCCCACATTATTTTACTTATATAATGTTTAGGTGACCATCCGAGTGAAATATTATCGCTAATTTTCATAAAAGGATAGCTAAGGATGCATTATAACTGGTATTTGATTTGTTTAGGGAAAGTTCATAGGTATATTTGAACGCGTTCTCTTCACGTTTCAATGGGCGATTCGATGTTGGATTTTCTGAACATAACGCGCCAACCAAACTGAGATTTATGGATACAATAAATGACTTTTTCTAACAAAAGAACCATTGGATGTCTTCGTTGGAGACTTGGGAATCCCTCAGCAGAAGTTCTTCAAAAGGTAAAGGATTTGTTTTCGCTGTGAAATGGGTTTTGTGTGAACCGCGATGGTTTATGAATTTATGGATAAATATTGTAGGTGCTATCCTCAAACAATCAAATGTTGTGCTTTCGCCGTAAAGCCTTTTTGAAATCTGACAACGTGTAACGAATACGCTGAGGCAGAGTTAGAATCCATGTGCGGAGGTTTATTAAGGGCAGATTCCTGGAACATATACGATAAGGCAGGCAGAGGGTCAAAACCAGAGAAGCAGTCAGATCTGTCGTCATACAAAGGGATAATCCAAAAGGCAGAGGTCAGTAGGCAGGCAAGAGATCTTAACAGAAACATCAGTCCAACAGGTAATCAAAACGCTCGGTAAGGCAGGGTAACTGGCAATACTTCGCAATGAGTACAGGCATGGTTACTGGCTAAATAGCAAACCAAACAGGAAATTGATGCAGAGGAAGCCAAAGGGAGTGGAGCACCGTCAGTACTCAGGTGATGGCTCCCTCTGCTGGTTTGGCCTTACAGAACCCCCCTCTCTAAGAGCGACTCCTGGAGCTTGACGTGGGCGTCCCCGTGGTCCTGGTACTGGTCGATCAGGTCTGGCTCTACGAAAGTCCTCGATGAGAGATGGGTTCAAAATGTCCCGGGCAGCGACCCATGATCTCTCCTCCGGTCCATAACCCTCCCAATCCACCAGATATTGGAGCCGACCCCCTCTTCGTCTTGAGTCTAATAACTCATTTACCTGATAAGCAGGAGTTCCCTCAAAGTCCAATGGGGGTGGTGGCTCTGGTGTCTCATGGTTAGGGTCAGCGTTCGGATGGACCGGTTTGAGGAGGGAGACATGGAAGGAGGGAGAGATACGGTAATTAGCAGGAAGCTCCAATCGGTAAGTGACCTCATTAATTCTTTTTAGAATCTTAAAAGGGCCANACCGCTGGGACCGAGGAAGGTGCACCCGACCACGGGAACAAGGGAGGTTGGAACCCCAGGATGCACTGAAAGGGGGTCAGGCCTGTGGATGTGTGTGTGAGAGAGTTCTGAGCATATTCGGCCCATGGTAGAAACTCGGACCATCTATGTTGCTCTCGACTGCAGTAGGTACGTAGATATCTGCCGATTTCTTGGTTGAGGCGTTCAACTTGGCCGTTGGCTTGTGGATGATATCCTGACGTGAGACTAACATTGATATCTAATTGTTTACAGAACGCTCTCCATACTTGAGAGGTGAATTGTGTTCCTCGATCACTGACGATATCTTCAGGGAGACCATATACTCGGAAGACATGGTGGAACAGAGCTTGGGCAGTTTCCATGGCAGTAGGTAGTCCCTTTAATGGAACGAGGCGACAAGATTTGGAGAAACGGTCAATAATAACTAGTATAGTGGTGTAATTTTCTGAGGGGGGTAGATCAGTGACAAAGTCTATGGATAGGTGGGACCATGGTCGTTGTGGAATGGGTAGTGGCTTTAGAAGACCAGAGGGTAGTTCTTTAGGTGTTTTGGATTGTGCACAAACGTGACAAGACTTGACATAAGCAGCTACCTCTGGAGCCATTGCAGGCCACCAAAACGAATTTTGTGGTAGACGTAATGTTCGAGAAATGCCTGGATGGCCTGCACTAATGGAGGTATGGATCCATTGCATGATTCGTTGACGTAGGCATAGGGGTACATACTGTTTGTCAGGGGGGCAATGAGATGGTGGGGGTTCACGTTCTTGTTCCTGATGTAACTCCTCCATGATATCCCAGGATACTGTAGCTAGGATAACTGAGTGAGGGAGGATGGATTCTGATGAGCAATGTTCGGTGGGTAAGTCGTAACATCTGGAGAGGGCATCGGCTTTACAGTTCTTACTGCCGGGGCGATAGGTTACGGTAAATTGGAACCGCGTGAAGAAGAGAGCCCAACGGGCTTGACGTGGATTCAGACGTTTAGCCCTTTGAATATATTCCACATTTTTGTGGTCTGTGATGATTTGGAAAGGATGGACCGCTCCCTCTAACCAATGTCGCCACTCCTCGATGGCTGCTTTCATTGACAGTAGTTCCTTGTTCCCCACATCGTAATTATGTTCAGCTGCGGTTAGTTTCCTAGAAAAGAACGCACATGGATGTAGTTTTCCTGGTTGACCGGTTCTCTGTGAGAGCACTGCCCCGATTCCACAATCAGAGGCATCCACCTCTACTATAAACGGTAGACTGGGGTCTGGGTGCTTCAGAATGGGGGCAGACGTGAATCTTTCTTTCAGATCAATAAAGGCATTGGTGGCTTCCTGAGTCCATCCCAGCCTGGTGGGTTTTCGCTTTAGAAGAGAGGTTAGGGGGGATGCTACAGTGCTGTAGTTGCGGATGAAACGCCTGTAGAAATTAGCAAAACCTAAGAATCTTTGTAATTCTTTGACCGTAGTAGGTTGGGGCCATTCAGTTACGGCTTGAACCTTGACTTCTTCCATCTTTACTCCATGGTGACTGATACGGTAGCCTAGGAACGAGGTTTGCTTAACATGGAATTCGCATTTTTCTGCCTTGACATAGAGTTGATTGTTGAGTAATCGAGAGAGGACTATTTTCACATGGTTGATATGTTCTGCCGCAGACTTGGAGTAGATGAGAATATCATCAATATATGCTATTAGGAACTGGTTTAGAAGGTCCTTGAAGATTTCGTTGATGAATGATTGGAAAATGGCGGGTGAGTTGGTAAGCCCATATGGCATAACTTGGTATTCATAGTGGCCTCTGGTGGTGTGAAAGGCAGTTTTCCACTCATCCCCCTCCTTTATCGGGATTAAATTGTAGGCACTTCTTAAATCCAGTTTGGTGTAAATGGTAGCTTCCCGTAGCTGCTCAAGGGCCGAGGGTACTAGAGGGAGAGGATAACGGAATTTCACGGTTACATTATTTAGTCCCCTGTAATCGATGCAGAGCCTTAATCCTCCATCCTTCTTTTCTACAAAGAAGAATCCTGCAGCGGCAGGAGATGTAGAGGGACGAATGAAACCGGATTCTAGGGCCTCTGCAATATACTCCTCTATAGCTTGACTTTCAGGTCGGGAGAGAGGGTAAACTTTCCCATTGGGTGGCATGGCATTGGGAAGCAGATCAATAGTACAGTCCCAAGGTCGGTGGGGTGGTAGCTGAGTGGCCTTGGTTTTACTAAAGACTTCAGATAGATAGGAGTAAAAAGGGGGGATGTTTACAGTATCGAGCGTGTCGGGACTTTCAATCCTAGTTGTGTGACATGGTAGAGGCTTAGTGGGGAAGCAGTGATCAAAGCAAAATGAGGACCAATGAATCAGCTCACCGTGATGCCATGAAATGTCAGGGTCGTGGATGGAGAGCCAGGGATGTCCCAGAATGATCTCGAACTTCGGGGAGTCAACGATGTATAGGGAGATGGATTCCTGATGCAGCACCCCGACATTGAGTGTGAGAGTTTTGGTTTGATGGGTAATCCCCTTTCCAATGAGTGTATCATCGATGGCCTTGATCTTGATAGGTGGTGTACAGGGTTGAATGGGAATGTCATACTTGGTGATTAGGTCCTTATTGATCAGATTAAGAGCGGCACCAGAATCAATCATCGCTGTTAACTCACAAGACAAGGTGTCAGTCCTGAGAGTAATAGGTAAGGTAAATGATTTATTACTGAGTAAAGAGAAATGTTCAATATTTACCCTGGGTATGGCTTGTGATTTGTGTGGACATCCTAGACTGCCATGGCCTGCGTCTCCGCAGTAATAGCATAAGTGAAGCTGCCGACGTCTCTCTCTTTCCACCTTCAGATAGTCGGGAGACGTTGAGTTGCATGGGTTCATCGTGAGGGCATGTCTCGATAGTGACTGGAATCGGTGAATTGCTCTGATTACCCCAGCTGCTCTTGCGTTTAGGAGCTTGACTCATAAGGTTATCAATTTTAATGGCAAGAGTGACAAATTCAGAAAATGAGAAGTCCTCTCCCTTACATGCTAATTCGGTTTGCAGTTCAGTATTGAGACTACGGTGAAACATGACCTTTAAAGCTATATCATTCCAACCACTCTGTGCAGCCAGTGTTCTAAATTCAATAGCATAATCCGCAGCTGTGCGGTCACCTTGTGTAATGTTCATGATTCGTGTGGACACGTCCTGGCCTCCGGCAGGGTATTCAAACACCTCACGAAGTTGTTGGATGAAATAATCCATTGAATAACGTAACCGTGAATCAGAGTCCCATACCGCTGCAGCCCATTCAATCGCTCTCCCCGTTAACAGTGTCATTAAAAATGCACATTTCTTTTCTTCTGATTCAAACTTATCCCCTTGATGATTAAGGTAAAGCTGGATTTGACGAACGAAGCCCTTACATTGTTCGGCATTCCCATCAAACTTATCAGGAAGGGCAAAGCTCACCGTTTTAGGTGTAGGTGGTGGGAGTGATTGGATGTAACTCGTTAGATGTTCGTTGACTGATTGGAGCTTGGTTAGTTGTTCCTGGTATCCCTTCAACACTTCGCTTTGATAAGCGAATGCAGCTTGAATGTTCGGAGTTTCCGCTGGATTCATGGGAGGCGAAGTATTCTGTAACGAATACGCTGAGGCAGAGTTAGAATCCATGTGCGGAGGTTTATTAAGGGCAGATTCCTGGAACATATACGATAAGGCAGGCAGAGGGTCAAAACCAGAGAAGCAGTCAGATCTGTCGTCATACAAAGGGATAATCCAAAAGGCAGAGGTCAGTAGGCAGGCAAGAGATCTTAACAAAAACATCAGTCCAACAGGTAATCAAAACGCTCGGTAAGGCAGGGTAACTGGCAATACTTCGCAATGAGTACAGGCATGGTTACTGGCTAAATAGCAAACCAAACAGGAAATTGATGCAGAGGAAGCCAAAGGGAG